>JAGFPH010011562.1:6248-21246 GCA_018207615.1 Philaenus spumarius | reverse complement strand
TTCCATTTTTCTGCTTACAGTAATGTTATTTAAATAGGAATTAGTTCTTTTCGTGATATTACTGCTGTTATTTCATTGTTTTCTTGCTTTTTTGTATGGTTTTTCCTAGTTTATGATTTAATTATTAAGTTTATTAAATAGTTCAGTTGTAATTTAGTGTTAACTTAGTGAAAACTGAAATTACAGTCTATAGATAACTGGCCCTTTTAGTGGTTTTGACAGTATTAAGTACAAGTATTAAGAAGACAAAATGTAAATAGTGATGTAAACCTAAAATAAAGTTTGTACGCAATTATTTTTCATTGTATATGATTGTATTTATTATTTTCACTCCTCCCATTAACCTTCTTTCTGGCAAAGAGTAGCCTACCTGGAATATTATTTTAGCAATAATTAAGTTATATTATATATCATTGCACATTGCACTCAGGTGATTCTTCAGATTTATTTGGTACATGGTTTATTACATTATAGTCTACTTTTATCTCTTGTCACTGTATGCTATTATTAATTGATTGAGTGCGTGAAAACTATAACTAGGCCTACCTAATTCTTTCTTTAATAGCCTACTTACAAAATAATGTGGTATTCCTAATATATTTTTGTTTATAATAAATTAGGCTTCGTTTTATGCCTTTTTGGAACATATTTTGTTTGTTTTAACCTTTTAAGGTAGGTCTAAAATTTACAATACGCCTACTCGCCATATTTTTCTTCTCAATACGATAGCCTACTTACTAAATAATGTGTTTACTATATTTTTGTGTAGGCCTATTTAGAATATATTAGGCTTTATTTTATGCCTTGTCAAAAACATATTTTGTGTTTTTATGAACATTTTTACTCGTGGAAAAACTAATAGGCCTACTAGTTTTTAGAATACAAAATATATATAAAACAACGCACAAAATTATACTTGAAGTTATTTTTGGTTAGCATATATGTATCCTTTATAATATAGTTTAGAAACCCTAATTTTGCATTTTGAAGTATTCATACATTTTTTAAATACGTAAACTTCTGAATTTTGCCGAAATTTAATATTTTTCTCCCAAAAATTTATTTTTGGAAAAAAATATTTTTTTAATTGTTTTTTTAACAGATTTTTTACATTTTTAATTTTGGATTTATAATTTAAAAAACTTAAGGTATTTTTCAAAGGGCCAACTTTTGACATTTCAATGGGCTAAATGTACTATAGTAGTTTTGTTCCATTTGTACTAAACTACTCAAATTGTGTTTATAATTGTTAAAAATTCAACTACACAGAAATATTGCTTGTACTTTTCTTATGAAGAAAAATAATAATAGTATATACTTCACTAAATTTAATTAGATTATATAGATATTTAAATGATAATGTGCACGAGTAGTAAAAAAGTGCCAGCCGGTATTTTCTGTATTCATTCATTTAGTGAGGAAAATATATCGACAAAATGGTTTATACTTGACAATTTTTGTGACAATGTATTAATCCAATTGCATAAGAACAATTTTGAAGCGGAAATTGGAGTTAAATGCGAAAAATCGTCCCTACGCTAATATAAACCCGTGTTGAGTTGGAAACAATATGGCGGCCAGCGCTCGTTGGCCACACTGTCTCTATCAAGTCACTGTAGTACGTCCAAGCTCGCCTATATATTAGGCAAAAGAAGAAGAAAACAAATCAAGGCTGTTCCTGTTTGTGTTTGTGAGTTAGAGAGTTCATGAGTTGCAGTGTCTCCACTTTAGGGTAATTACCCTTTTTTAGGGTAATTTTGAGCTCTTTAGTGGCTTCAGGGTAAATTTAGGGTAGTTTCATTTTTTTAATTTGAGGGTAAGATAATTCAAACTTTCTAGAACATGTTATTTTTATGACATGAATTTTAACTAATTAAACTTAAAAAATAATAAATGGTCAGTTGATTAGATTGGCTAAAAGTCAAATAATTTAGCACCACAGCCTTCCAAATTAGACTGTTCGCAGATCACATTCCATAACTATCAACATCCATAGAGAGAGGAAAGATAACCTGTGATATTGAGTATCTCATATATTATTTCTCAAGGCCATTTTTTTTGTCGGTACGCCATAACTTCCTTAATACATCATCAAATTACATGAATGAGGCATCATTTTAAAGCTTTCCTTAACCGCTACACCGGAAAAATATACAAACAGCTTAAAATTCATGTATTAATAACAAAAATTGATTAAAAACCGTATATGTCACTGTATATGTTCCTAATGAAAGGCGCCATCTATTAACCATCTGTTTAACTAGCATGACAGCTGTTAGTTAGATTGTTTACACTGTAAGATTGTATAGGAAAACTGATATTTATAAACCAATGTAAATAAATAAACTTAATTAACTGAATTTAATCAACGTGTTAAATCAGGTAAATGTAGGCCTACTCTGAACTTGCGAAATATTCGCACGGGTCAGCTAGTATATATAATTGTACATAATTCATAATTATTATAATAATTTTATATTATAGATATTATAATATATATATATTATATATAATTATATATTAGGCCTATACATATTACTATATATGTAATAAAAAATATACAATGAAACTAACCAGTTGAGAACAATATTTTAAAAATACGACCTAATTTAAGTTGATACTACGGGTAATACTGATTTTCAGGATTTAGGGTAATTTTGTGTTATGTTTAGGGTAATGTTTTTAATCTTTTAGGGTAAAAGTACCGTAAGCGTAAGGGTAATGGTGGAGACACTGATGAGTTGTGTCGTTGTCTTGTGACTTGGTTCTTTTTTAAGGACAAGAAAGCTTATTTATTATTATTATTATATATGTTGTTTTTAAAGATTTAAATTGTGTATTCATTAGATTTGTAAAGTTTATAATTTTGACTATTAAAACTGCAAAAAGTTGTCGAAACAGGTAAGGAAATAAGAGGGGATTATGCAACCTGTGCTAAATGCTTAATTTGTTGTTATGTTAAGTTGCTATTTGAATTTTGAGTGAAGGACCCCTTGTGCTAATGTGTTATTTGCTAAAGTAAGGTTATCCTTAACTTTAGGCTATTTTTAAAATTATTCTTGCATTTCTATTTCATGAATCCCCCTAATGTCGTCCGCTGCAAACATATCAGCCTAGTAGGGCCTAGGGTCGAATAGTAAATTTACACCATTAATTACAATACATTTTGTTAAAGTTAAATTAGGTTTTCATTATTTCAGATGTTTAGAAATTGAATTGAACATTGCAATGACGTATTGGCACGCTGCCACAATATGGGGTAGGGGACGCAAGTTTACTATTCGACCCTAGGCTAACCTATGGCAACAGAAATGCAAGAATAATAATAAAAAAAACCTAAAAGGTTCTAACCTATAGAAAATAAAACAACGTCGTTATCTGCAAAAATATTAGGCTAGGGTCGAATAGTAAACTTATGCCGGGGTAGGGTCAAACAGTACGGTAATAAAACTAGCTGGTTTCCGCTATTCCTACGGTTTAACTATCATCACTTAATAAAATAAAACACTAACTTAAACTCACTTCACAACATGTTTAAATTACAATTTACACTTCAAATACTTTTTACACAACTAACTGTTAAAATATTAGATGTATGGCAAGGGGTCGTAATGTAAACTGTTGCATTTTGCAAAACAATCCAAATAACGTATCATAGCTTAAAACATATAATTGCAGTTCATAAACACATTATTAAACTCCAAGCAATAAAATATTTATACGCATTACGTAGGTACAGTACTGCATTTACACGCTTTACGTATGAAAAATAATAACTTCAAACATTAACTTTTTATATTTATTTTTATATTTACTGTTAATCTTCGTCGTCTTCAAACATATCAAGTGATGGTTGTAAAGTAAATGTAATCTTACAAAATTATACCACTACAGAAAGTCCTCTACTTACGAACTTAATGCGTTCGCAGCAAACGTTCGCAAGTCGAAAAGTTCGTAACTCGAAACACACGGAGTTTGGCGCAAGAATTGTAAATACAGTACTGTACTGTACATACAACACTGTTTTTACAATTATGCTACTGTACTGTACTGTATAGGCTACTTGAATACTGTAATGTTGAATTCAATTTGTTAAAAGAAATTGCTAAAAGGTAATATAAATACGATTCATGTGCAAATCAATCACTTCATTTATTAAAAGAACTTCGCTAAAACAACTATGTACATTACATACATATAAGTTTAAAAAGAAAACTGTTTTTTAAATAAAATATAACACTGTAATTAGTTATAAAACTTTTAAAAACACATAATGTAGGAAGTCCACTAATTCCTTTGATTGATGGCATTGGATCTCCCACAATACAGGCCTCTTTAGAGTTCTTATTAAAGAACTGAGTAATAGAAGTTTGAGTAGAAGTTCTTTTCTTTTCGTCCAGTATCAAAAAACAGTACAAAACACTTAGTTATAACACATCTAATTAATAAGCGACCACAGTCCAAACTGAAATGAGTGGACTGGAATGACTATTTATAGCATAGGCTAACAGCCAATCGTGTTGAGCCACGTTCCGTTCTTCCCGCCTCTCACGGTCATATCTTCCCGCCTCATGTCAATCATTTTTAATTCCTGGAACTTTGTTCGTAACTTCGAAAGTTCGTAAATCGAACGTTCGTAAGTAGAGGACTTACTGTAATCTATTGAAGTACAATGTATATAGCCTAATTCAACATTCAATTAGTGCAATATATGTTTGACCAATTTTGTTTTTAATGTAAAAATGCATTGCGGGGTGTCCTAATGTAAACTTTAGCCTGTTTAAGTGGTTTATAAACTTGACCTGGCAAGGAGAGTTCAACTTAGTTTAAGCTAAGTTTGATATAAAAAAAAAAAAGAATTTATATATACTGTCTGACTTTATTTTTGTCAACGGCCTACGTCCGTTTTCATCAGTTTACATACAACCCCTTGCCATACATCTAATATTTCAACAGTTGTGTAAAAAGTAAAGTATTTCAAGTGTATATTGTAATCTAAACAAGTTGTGAATAGAGTTTAAGTTAAAAGTGTTTTATTTTATTTTAATAAGTGATGTTATGCCGTAGGAAAAGTGGAAACCGGCTATCGTGTTTAATTACTTTTGCATTCTCAATCCGATGTTTTATGCCTAAGTTAGGCTTATGTGTAATATTTTCTCTATAATTTGTGAATAGAGTTTAAGTTTAAAGTGTTTTATTTTCTATTTATAATTAATTACAATACATTTTTTTAAATTAAAGTTATTTTCGGTTTTCATTTATTTCGTACGTTTAGAAATTGAATTGAACATTACAATGACATATTAGAACATTTAGAACATATCGTACGTGTACGTTGGCACCGCTGCCGCAATATGGCGTAGTGTTGAATAGTAAATAATTTGCACCAGGGTTTTTAATGGTTATAATATAGTATATAGCTTTACACAATTATTAAATACCAGTGGTGAAAGATAACTCTATGTTCAGCATAATGCTTTATTATATTTTAGTCACAGTTCTATGATAAATTTGTAGGAATGGACAAGTTTAGTGATGTTTATAGTACATTTAAATTTGAAAATATATATATGCCTATTGTTTTATGACATAATGCCAGTAGTGGTATTTAAGTCTATGTTAAGTCTTACAATAGTTTTAGCTTAGGATAGTTTTACAAAGTATTGTCGGTAGCAGTAGACAACTCTGCGTTCAGGTTGTTACGCTTTATTGTGATTTTGTTTTCAATGATTTTATTAATATATATGAATTAAATTATATCACATTTTGATTTGAAATAATGAATAGATATGTTTTATAAAAGTTTCCCACGTGACATCCAAATCTTGTTCGCCTGTCACCAGTTGACACGAGTATCGTAAGTTCGTTATCCTTGGTTGCATTGTCACCACAAAATGCTAAAAACTAATAATAGACCTACCAGTATTTAATGTAATGACTAAATTTTAAAATTTAGTTGCAGAGGTTGCCACCAGGAAAATGGATCCAAAAAAGTCAGTATTCAAACAGGAAATAAAGGAAGAAGATGAAGTGTCCTTTGAACTAATCGAAGACCAAAGTTATTCTCCGGAAAGTGTTAAAGAAGAAAGTGTGTTAAATGTAATTGAACAAGTAGAAAGTTGTGTTGACTTGATAGATAACAAAAGTTATTTTGTAGTTGACGGAATTAAAGAAGAAGGTTTACATGACATTAAGATAAATGATAACATGGAATTTAAAGAAGAGGAGATAAACTGTGAATGGTAGGTTTATTATTCTAATACTTAGGTTAGGTTTTTAAGTCAATATACAGGCTGGTTGATTCTGTAATGCCTTGGGATAATTCAGGGAGTGGTCATATGGGTTGAAATAAAGAAAAAATCTCTTATGTCCGGCAACGCTTCTTTTACCAGCCAACGACCATTTTGTTTTTTCCTAAATTTATATCTCTTAACTGATTAATTTAAAAAGTGATTTCACTATTTTTGTTTTAACTTAGTCTTCATAATGATGAGTACAGTCAGTGCAATGATGAGTACGGTACAGTCAGTGCAAATTTCAACTCAATCAGTTAAGCCATTCTAAAGATTTCAATTATTTAGTAAAAAAAACAAAATGGTGGGTAAAATGTCGGGTTAAAGAAGTATTTCGGACATATGGTTATTGGAAGTTTTTTTCTTTATTTGACCCATATGATCACCCTCTGAATTATCTCCGTGCATCATAGAATTTCCTTGTATAATAAGTAACATTGGAAGTTGGTAAGGTGGTAGTGTATGATTTTTTTGCAGATGAGGGGCTTGAGTGCCTGACGCTGAATAAAAATAATGGTGATAATGTCAGGAAGCAAACATTAAGGATTTTTATATTTTACTAGGGGAGACTCCTGCGTGCTCCTCACGCCAACCCCCAATGGAACCTTCTAAAAACATATGTTATGTTTTATTTATAATAATAAAGGTGTAGGATTAATAATAACCTCGAAACTAAGATGGTAAATAATGTTAAATGTTCAAATAAAATTATTTTGTATATTTTATAACAGCAGTTGTAATAATGGTTAAATGAACCAGCAAGGCTCAGGTCTACACTTTAAAACCCTAACCTAAAAGCTAGAAATACAAAAATAATTGCTTCAAATTTTGAAATCAGCTGTTAATGGAAATATTGGAGCAAACAGCTATATTATCTGTTATTCAATTGGTTGCTATGGTAATAAATGTAAATACATCTGTTGGTTTATCATTCTAGGCCTAGCTTTAGAATTTTTTCAATTTACAAATATTGAAAAAAAAAGGTTTTTATCGAAATGAATTACAGCCTATGTTACTCAGGGATAGTGTAGCTCTTTATTAGTAAAACTATAATAAATCGGTTCAGTAGTGCCGGAGATTACCCTCTACATACAAACAAACAAAAAGACAAACTTTACCTCTTTATAATTTTAGTAGGCCTATATATAGGTAATGAAATTCACAGTAAAAAATAGTGACGAAAATGTCAGAAGCTGATTTTGATTGTGATTCAAAAGGATGGTAGAGTCTTTTTTTATTTCTGGCTGACAAATGGTTTAAAAACTTTTTTGTGGCCAGTGTAATCCAGGGGTGCAGAAAATGTTGTAGCACACTAAATTTCCCCAGAACAAATGTTTTTTCTCTAAAAATTTCCCCAAAATTGATCGCTATTTGCTACAGATGCGCCAGACATTAACAGTTTGTTTATCTATTTCAACATCTTTATTGACCTTATGTTTTAATAATTTTTATTATATTAATTATAAATTCCAATATAAATTTTCAAAAAAATAATAGCATTATTTTTACTTAATTAACTACGGTGATATTAAATATATATAAATAGTGAAATATCTTCAGATGATCCCAAAAGGTTTAAAAAAAATACAATTTGATTATTGCTATTTTATTAGGTTTAAAAGTAGGCCTAAGGCCCGTATTACACTGTAAAATAATTTATAAAATATGTTCTATAAAAGTTCTTTGACAAAGATCTTTGACAGTGTAATGGGCAATCTTTTATAAAATTTAAGAGGTTGGCATTTTACCTTTTATAAAATGTTAGACGTTTAAACCTTTTAGTACAAGTCCAAAATGTTTTTTAAAAGAGAATCACTTTTCATATCTTTTATAATAGGTGGATGCCATCTTTTATAAAACATATTTTATAAAATATTTTACAGTGTAACACTGGCCTAATACTTAAGTGGTTAAAACAAAGTTAAATGTTATGTTTAATTAGTTTTAATTCAATTACCGAATTACCTACCACAGTCACTACTGAAAATCGTCCAGACAGATCACAGGAATTGAAAGAAAATTAAACTTAACAATTACTTTTCATTTGTTAAATTTAGTTAAAAATAAGTGTTCCCGACGCGCTACGACTTTTTAATTGTCAAAATTAGTCTCCCATACCCAAAAACACATAAAACTTTCCCCTCATTGTATTTTCAAAATTTTGATCCAAAAACGAGACCCCGACGCGCTACGACTTTTTAACTGACAACATCGGTTTTCCTGTACCCAAAAACATATATAAAACGTTACCCCACACTGTATTTTCAAAATTTTGATCAAAATAAGTGATCCCGACGCACTACGACTTTTTACCTGTCAAAATCGAGTTTCCCGTACCCAAAAACATTTAAAACGATACCCCACACTGAATTTTGATTCAAAAACGTGATCCCGATGCGCTACGACTTTTAAATGTCAAAAATCGGTTTTCCCGTGCCCAAAAACATATAAAACGATACCCCATACTGAATTTTCAAAATGTTGATCCAAAAACGTGATCCCGACTTTTTAAATGTCAAAAATCGGTTTTCCCGTACACAAAAACATATTAAACGATACCCCACACTAATTTTCAAAATATTGATCCAAAAACGTGACTCCGACGCGCTACGACTTTTTAACTCGTAAAATCGTTTTTTTTTGTACCCAAAAACATATAAAACTATAGCCCCACACTGTATTTTCATAATTTTGACCCAATATTTTCAAAATGTTGACCCAAAAATGTGACCCTGACGCGCTCTGCCTCACGCTAGAAAGCTTTTCAAACTCTCCGCAATAAAATTACGAGGATTTTGGTAGCAACAGAAGTTTTCCACGATGTCTGTGAGTGCTTATACCGTGTATACAGGAAAACTGACACACAAAAATTCATCGCATCATTTCAATACTTCGACATTTTAATGCAAGATGAAGTAATAAAAATGAGTATGCACACCACATTGTACGCATTTAACTTATAAAGACTGATTTCGAATTTCGGTAAAAGAAAATTAAAAAACATCGGTAATACCTATACATTAAGTACCTTATAATTTGGTTTAATATGATTTAATTCAAATCGCTTGAATAATATCATTTGTATGAAACTAATCAAAATTTGCATACCGGTATCATAATGATTATTTTTTATTACCCAACGAATGTATTGGAACGCCCGTCAAGAATCAGGAAACTGCCATTCATCAACCGACACAAAAAAATCGTGTTGGCGACTCGGCCGTACGATATTTTGTGCGGTGAAGATTAATGTCGTATCGCAGCTCCACCGTACGATATTTTGTGCGGTGAAAATTAAATAGGAACCCTGTCCGACTTGCAACTTGTAACAGAGAGCAGACAACAACACACTTTGTGTGTGTGTGTGGGGGTGTGTTTGTATATGTATCATACAAACCGATTAAGCTGACCTTTGTTCCCATTCATTTATTATCTATTTTTTCCAAAATAATTATATTTTTCTTATTTTTGTTGGATTTTTCCCCGGCCAAAATTTCCCCAGTTCAGTCCCAATTTCCTCCGAACCTCGTTCGGGTGTTCGGACATATTCTGCAGGCCTGGTGTAATCTAGTAATTCTGTATAATTTCATGAATGTTACTTCTGTTCTAAGACCAATTGATTTTATTTTATAGTTTGGACCAAGTCACTTAACGCTCTTTTTACAAAGTGTGATTAAATCAAGTTTTTGTATGTGCCTAGGTCTCAGTCTACATTAAATGAACGTGATCCATTGGACCTTAGCAAGATGCAGGATGTAAGTAGAATACATGTAATTTGTATTTAGTGAATCTATAATTTTACATACCCACTTCCAATTGTTAAATCCTATACAGTTAAACTTGGTTTAGCGTCAACAAAGGGACCGAACGAATGTTGACGCTAAGTCCGAGTCACGTTATAAAGATGTAGCAACAGGAAATCGTATTTTGTTAGCTTGAGTGAAAGGACAAACAACTGTACAGTAGGCCTATTAACATGATTGACAACATTGTTTATGATGTTTATTAACCCTTTGAGTGCCGCGGCCGTTTCGCCTAGTCATATGCATAAAGTGCCGGACTAAAACCAACACTAAAACCAATTATTATTATTTCTCTCTCTCTCTATATATATATAGTCAAAATACCACTCACTTACTCATCACAAAATCTCAAAAAACGGATTGGAATGAAATTTGGTAGTTTCCGCTAGGGCCCTAGGTGCTCGCTAAGAAAGGTTTTAAAAAAATTCCAAATTTTAGGGGAGTTAAAGTTACTAAAAAAAAACCACCAAACGGATTGGAAAGAAATTTGGTATGTAGCTTCCTCTAGGGTCCTAGGTACTCGCTAAGCAAAGTTTTGAAAAAATTAGAAATTTTAGGGGGTTTTTGGGGTTTAAAGTTACTAAAAATCGCTATATAAGAAATACATAGAGTAATATATTTATTTTTGTTAATATACATTTAACTTTGATTTGTCTATCTGTGCAAAGCCTGATCGGGCTAGCTAGTATTCATTATAAATTCCAATGTAAATCTTCAAAAAAATAATAATTGCATTGTTTTTACTTAATTAACTTCGATGAAATTAAATATCTATGGTGAAATATCGTCAGATAGTCCCAAAAGGTTTAAAACAAAAAATACAACTTGATTATTGCTATTTTATTATGTTTTAAAGTAGGCCTAGTTCTTAAGTGGTAAATACAAACTTAAATGTTATGTTTAATTAGTTCCAATTCAATTACCGAATTACCTACCACAGTCACTACTGAAGATATTACGAAACACTCCGATATAATAATAATATATTTAATAACCCTCCGATGGTTCACTACATTACCTCTTAAACATTACAATAATAAACAATTGCGACGGAAAAAATCATTATATAAATTTAAACATCACAGTATTAAACTCGAAACGAAAGATATAACAGAATAACCCATCCCTCCACCCCCATCTACGCAATGAAAAAGGAAACAAATGAGTCATCACATTGTACGCATTTTACTGATAAAGGTTGATTTCGAATTTCGGTAAAAAACATCAGTAACACCTATACATTAAGTATCGTTGTATAATTTGGTTTAGTAATGATTTAATTCTTATCGCTTGAATAATATCATTTGTATGAAACTAATCAAAATTTGCATACCGGTATCATAATAAATGTTTAATACCTAATGATAGGTATTAATCCCTATGTACGGGCATTTGTGCCCCCTATAGGTCCTTTATGTATTTATACATGTAAAAGGAATTATTGGTAATAAATAAATAAATAATGAAAGTATTTGAACGCCAGTCAAGAATCAGGAAACTGCCATTCATCAACCGGCACAAAAATATCGTATCGGTTGCTCGGCCGTGCGATATTTTGTGCGGTGAAGATTAATATCATATCGGCGGCTCGACAGTACGAAAATGAAATAGGAACACTGTCCGACTTGCAGCAGAGAGCAGACGACACACTGTGTGTGTGTGTTGGTGTGTATGTATATTTATCGTACAAACCGATTAGGCCGACCTTTGTTCCCATTCATTTCTAATCTATTTTCCCACAAGATAATTATTTTTTTGTGGATTTTTCCCCGGCCAAAATTTCTCAGCTCAGTCCCAATTTCCCCCGAACCTCGTTCGGGCTATTGGACACATTCTGCCGGCCTGACGTCACCTAAAATTATAAATTAGGTAACATTTTTAAGTGTGTAAAGTTTTAATAAGTAAAAAATTAGGTTAAACATTTAATAAATACATGTTCTGCGTACTACTAACAAACTGTAGCACTACTGTAAATTAAAAAACACTACAATTACAGTACATAGGGTTTTGAGTTTATAGGTTTTTGCAAGAATAATCCAATTTTAGGCCTCATTTGTTGAAGAGGAAACTTATTTCTCTTCAGTTTTCTTCTTTGTTCTTTGGATGATTATATGAATGTATACGCATGTTGAAAAAAAATTTAATGTAATTTAATTATAATTTGGATATGTTTCTTTAAATTTTTATGAAAATATGATAGTGAATATATTATAAAGTATAATTACTTGGGCAAAATAAAGAAAATAAACGAATAACTTATTACTTTATCTTTCTACCATTTAGCGTTTATAGTCGTTGTCTATTGCCGAAAATATTTATTTGCCATTTATAAAATGCAGCTGATTACATAGACCAATATTGGGTGACGATACGTGAGTTCGTGCCGTGACGAGCACAGATGATTTCTGTTGATTCGACTGGGTTACATTAAGTTTTTGAACTTTCTTAATTTATCATTACTTTATTATATTTAGACTAAAATCTTTTTATATATAATAAAATTCATTCTTTTTATAGGCCGTTTTGGTTTTGTCCATTTAGTCGTTATTTCTCTCGCCTTACCGAGTTTATTCCGGTAGTTGTTCATCACCGCTAAGTGACGTGGATATCCATTTTCGATCGTAATTTAAAAGAAAAGTTTGAAATTTTGATTCCTCCTGAATTGGTTAATTTATTATATTTTGTTTATTAATATTTTGAATTGTTACACCCTGTTTAAAGTGTACTGAACAATGTGTAAAATGTTTCAGACCTGTTTGCTTCCACACTATGAGTCAGTCCAGTCGTCAAGCAGTGCCAACACCAATGGTAAGTTTAGTTTAGTATTGGGGTTTGTGTCTATATAGCCTACTGTCATTGCCACCAATACTTTCCCCAAGCTTAAAATAATGGTATTAGTGCAGATGAGGGTAACCAACAATTATAATCGAAAGGAACAAAACTTCAGTTTTTTCTTTATATATGAAGAAACTACACACTACACTGGGACACAGAAAGGATATAAGTGGTTTTAGGAGTTCAAAACCTTAACTGTTTCAAAACATTTATATTATTATGACTAAACATACTTTTACCTGAGGAGGCTTGGACAACTAGATTAGGGAATTTTAAATTAAGAGTCATTAGTTGGCTCAAATTGAAAGCTTTTTATTCCATTCAGGATTTTTTGATTTGTGATACTAATTCATTAAGTTTTTAAATGTTTATTAAAATAGGTTGTCTTTTTGTAGTTGATTGTGGTTGTATATCTATATTTGATTTTAACTGTTTCTTATCCTAATTTTATTTTATTGTTATATTGACGTCACTTTTAAAGAATGATGTGTTGGAAAAATTGTGAATTTTTACTCCTAGAGATTTTGTTATACTATGTTGACACTGTCTATTGCCATAAAAAATTTGCTTAGTGGCAATAAAAAATTTTGAATTTTTTTAATTACTTTCTCACTATACTATAGTATAGAGAAAGTATAGTGATCGCAAAAAAAATCGATGTTGAGATTTTTGTGGAAATATCCGTTTTGGGACCCCCTGAGTCCAAAAAAGTGGTTTGTACAAAATGTCTGTCTGTATGTATACATACAAAGCTAGAGCGAAAACTATTCGATCGATTTCAAACAAATATGCACCAGACATGTCAAGTAGGCCTATATAGGTGGACGAAAAACGGTTTTGAAAACTTTGAAAAACAACCCCTTTTTTTACAAAAAACCCTAAAAAAAACAGTTATTATTTTTTTATAAAAAACGGCTTTAACGATTTTGATAAAATTTGGCTTATTTGTAGCCTTTAATGTACCCTACCATATGCAAAAAACCGCATCTTTTTAAAAATTCTCGTTTAGCTAATAATAATAACTGATTTTTGGGGGGTTTTTTTAGCCATAAAGTTGGTTGTTTTTCAAAAATTTTCAAACCCTTTTTTCGTGCATCTATACAAGCCTAATAGACGTGTTTGGTGCAAATTTGTTCGAAATCGATTGAATAGTTTTGTCTTTAGCTAATAATAATAATATTTATTAGTTACCCTCCTACTTTAATGTACTATCCCTTCTCCTACTTTAATACAATTATTAAGTCACTGTTGGGGTTACATATGCAATGCATTGTGTATTGAAAATACTCTCAATATGCGGGTTGGCGTGCGAAGCACGCAATGCTTTGTGTATTGAAAATACTCCCAATATGGGGGTTGGCGTTCGAAGCACGCAATGCACTGTATATTGGAAATACTCTCAATACGGGGGTTGGTGTGCAATGCACTGTGCGTCGGCCGCTTCTCATAGTGTTCAGAGTCAAGCTTACATGTGCGTCCTTAGCAGAGAACGTGTTAATAATTTAAATATGTTTGTGAGAAAGTATGTGCCAGTTTCTGGTACCATTTATTAGGATCATTATTTAGGAGAAATAAGATTACACGTTTCATTAAGCAAAGTTTTTGTTATGTTATGGTTGAACAAATTTCACTTGAAGATTTTAGTTGTGAAGGAAGGTAGGCAAGTATTATGCAGGGCAATCAATAGAACATTGAATGACTTCTATAAAAAAATTTAAATATTTTTTTTTTTAATGAAGCGTTTAATTGAAGTTAGTATATACTAATTTATTAGAAAAATAAAAATAATATTCTTCAATTTGTGTTTAATTTCCAAAGTACCGTCTGTATTTAGGACTCCCTAACTGACTACATAAATCCGCAAAGGTTACAGGGTTTTGTTCTATTTTAGAATTTAATTTTTCCGAATCTCGGATAGGTCCTTTCTGGAAACAGCGATTTGACATGAAAATAATTAAGCATATTCTGCAGGTGCAAACGGTTGTAAATGAAACGGGTACAAAACAATTTAAAAACATTCAATCAAACATTTTTACCCAACATTCTGAAGCGGGACATCCTGTCGGG
>JAGFPH010011561.1:16093-33993 GCA_018207615.1 Philaenus spumarius | reverse complement strand
AAAATCGGTGTTTTTTGAACTCAGGGATTGATGCTCTACAACTTTTAAGGAGGGGGGTAGTGATAAAATTTGATGTTGAAAGTTACAGCCCATTGAAAATGGGTAAAACACAGTTTTTGGCAAAGTTGGAAAAATTTGCTGTTTTTTGGATCCCCATAAAAATCGAACTACTGGACCAATTTTGAACTTTGTTTTTTTAATCAACGCGAAATTTTGTCCTCTTTAATTTACTACAGATCTATTTTTTACATAATATGGACCGTTTTTTAGTTATAAGCGAAAAACTGGGAAAAGTTCGAAAATTTTAAGGTTTTTTTCCCCCCAAAAGTTGTCCCCCCACTTTCGAGGTCGCAAAATTAGATTTGGCATACCCACACCATACCAAACGATCCTAGAAAAAAAATCTTTTACCGCAATTAATGTAAGCTGAAACCCCCTATATACTGGGCTATTAGTTTATGTTAAAATAAAATGCTTACTTTTTTTATAGCTGGCATAATTACCTGGGGACAAGTGATTTACTATATTACCTTAAAAAAACAATATGTACATAAACGTTATTCCCGTATCAAACAACTGTACTTCGGGAGTTTCGGCGCCGCACCTCCTCGCGCTCAATTAAAAAACGATTTCATAATGATGTAATCATTTTATCACAAATCGGTGAATTGTATAGTTTAGATCAATTCATTTACTACAACTTTCCCGCTGGAAGTTTGTTTATATCCCAAAAATAAAAAATGTCCTCGCTTAGTAACTTTTCAATGTCAGTCTGTGATAATTTTCAAATATTTTCAATTATTAAAATTTGAAATACCTGTTAAAATAAAAGTTTTTTATACTGTTAGAATCCGTACTTTATGTAGATTAAGAATATCTAAATTTTATTTTACTGAAACCTTTCCATCGAGTTACAACAGCGAGTTAAAGACTGCGCTCACATTACTGAAATACTACCAGCTAGTGCGTGTCAGCATGGTGACGTCAGAGTGAAACTGGCGGCACAGTGCCGAGATCAAAGAAACGGTTTAGCCCTTGTTATAGAGCCCTGGTAGCTCCAAACTTTCTATCGGACATGCCGAAGGTGCGGAACGCCGTTTACGGCCGTGACGACCCAGTGGGCGCGCAGCTTATTACTTTTAACATTGGTTAGGCTTTCGATTTACAATAAATACAATTTTAAATTATTAATACCATTACGAATATAGTTCTTACCTAATTGCTATTAATACTCTCTTATTATACCTTTAATTAACTATTTTTTTTATTACTTTGTCTTTATTACTGTTAAATACTATTTTGTCATTAGGCCTAATTAATTTTGTTAATAATCAGTCCATTGCAGAAGTCTAATTGGCCGCTGCAGAGTGTAGCTTATTTATATATTTTGCTTTGAATCAATTTATACAAGTTGTAAATTAATATTAATTATAAATTAATTCTAAAAAGAAAGGCAAATATAGTTAAAAACTAGAATATTTTCTCAATTTAATTTGTCCGTAACAATACATTTTTTGTTTTCAATACTTTATGCACCAAGTATTTCTTAAATTGTGTACTTTAAATAGAGAGAAAATTAGTTCTGATTTACATACCTCGAATCAGTAGTTCGAAATGCAAATATGGAAAGAGTTAATTAGTTGTGCTTATATTGATAATGTTAATTTGAAATAAGTCGTACTGAATTTATTCAGAATGATAATGTTAAAGATGTTTATCAAAGTTCGCTAAGCCTCTGGATAACGATAATGATAAAAATTATAAAAAGCCATATCCGCTAACTTCAAACACTAAATTCAACTTAACTACACTAAATGTATCTCAATTCCAAATTTCAACTCAATCGGTTTAACAGTTCTGAAACTATAATAGATCGAATATATTTCTAAAACTAAGTACTTCAGGAAAAATCATTCTTAATTTATTTTTTAATTTGTTTCACAATATCAATTTCCGAAGTTTGACAGTTTAATTTTGTTACTTCCATAAATAATGACAATAGGGTATTGCGACGTCCACAATGTGTATTATGTCAGTGGAACTATTTTTAAAAACGAATAAATTAAACACAGTTGTTTACAAAAATGCATTATATTTAACGCATGACGAAGTTTACTGCACAAAGCTGTCAGATTCAGTTACCACATGTTAAAAAAAAAACAAACGAGGCAAAATAATTGTCTTTGTAGTTTATTAAAAACGAGGTTCATTAGGGCTGGAGACTCTAAAAGTAATTACGTTTTTATTAAATAAGTTTAACCGGTAACTTGCTTTTACAGTTAGTATTCATGGTTAGTTTTAACCGACTTTCAGTATCTGTCAAAAATAAGGTAAAATTAACGAATTGAACTTAAAATAATTTTAATAACAACACAAATTTATTTGTTTCAAATTTTAATTAAAAATGATTACTACTTTATGATTACGTTTTAGTTGGATGATTTACTTTTCTTCTGTTACTGATTGTTTATGTTTTATAAATATAACACTTATACTGTTTTGTAATTGTTATTTATTATAAGTTATTTAATGAATAATTTAGTCAGCTATAGGCATAGCATACAGTAGCCATCTTGACTGGCAACTCTAGACTGCAGATTCATGTCTGCTGTCTATGACCAAGGTTTATCTATGTTAATACCAATTATTATTTACATTACATCAAAATCTTTCCTCTCAGTTAAAACTAATCTTAACCAAATTAAATAATAAAGTTAGTTTATGCTACAACAATTTTACAGAATAAACTTTACAATAAAGTACAAACATTTTAAATAATCAAGTAACTTATTGATTAAGAACTTAAAAGTGTAAAACAAACAATAACTATTTGTAATAAATTGTTAGTAGAACTTATCTTAGAAGTATATTGATTTCTTTTAACATAAATTAGTCTTTTTAGAAACATAATTCTCTTCAAATTGACTTAAAATTTAAATTCTTTTTAACTGTTTACATTCAACACAATACTTCATTGTTGAGACAACAACTCATGTTTTGTGGCATAAACATAATACTCTTTAAATTAACTTAAAATCTAAATTCCTTTTAACTGTTTACATTCAACACATTACTTCCATGTTGAGACAACTCATGTTGAGTGTCACAAACATAATATTCTTTAAATTAAATTAAAATATAAATTCCTTTTAACTGTACATTCAACACATTACTTCCATGTTGAGACAACTCATGTTTAGTGTCACAAACATAATACTCTTTAAATTAACTTAAAATATAAATTCCTTTTAACTGTTTACATTCAACACATTACTTCCATGTTGAAACAACTCATGTTTAGTGTCACAAACATAATATTCTTTAAATTAACTTAAAATATAAATTCCTTTTAACTGTTTACATTCAACAAATTACTTCCATGTTGAGACAACTCATGTTTAGTGTCACAAACATAATACTCTTTAAATTAACTTAAAATATAAATTCCTTTTAACTGTTTACATTCAACACAATACTTCCATGTTGAGACAACTCATGTTTAGTGTCACAAACATAATATTCTTTAAATTAAATTAAAATATAAATTCCTTTTAACTGTTTACATTCAACACATTACTTCCATGTTGAGACAACTCATGTTTAGTGTCACAAACATAATACTCTTTAAATTAACTTAAAATATAAATTCCTTTTAACTGTTTACATTCAACACAATACTTCCATGTTGAGACAACTCATGATTAGATACACAAACATAATACTCTTTAAATTAACTTAAAATCTAAATTCTATTTAGCCCGTGACTTATTATACGAAGTATGTGTATTGTTTATCGTTTACAAAAGGTTATCTAGTTTACAAATGGTAGTCGAAAACTTTTCTTTTTTGAGGCCGGAAAACTTGACAAAACTTCCTGAGAAAGATATTACAGAAAAAGAAATTGTCCTCATAATAAATAAGTATCCTGATGACATCAATGACCAGCTAACGGGAGAAATATTGTCGTTCAGGTTATTGTTATCAGATAAGATTGCCGCAAAAAAAACTGTCAGAGATATTGCAAAACTGCTGATTGAAGAAAATAATTCCAAACCTTAAGTAGCTTTCCAAACCTTGCCACAACGGTGCAACTGTAACTCACCCTACCAATGACGACTGCAACGGCAGAAAGAAGCTTTTCAAAATTAAAGCTTATCAAGAATTATTTGAGAAGTACTATTAGTCAATCAAGACTTAGTGATTTGGCGATCCTCAGTATTGAACAACAGGAAACGCAAGAAATTAATGTAGATAAAATTATGGAAGAGTTTCTTCTTTAGAAAAAACGCAGATTAGGCCAACTTCAATAACTTAGTGTGTATGGTCATCGAAACTCGTTTGAAGTATTAAACGTTTTTTTATGAGAAACTGTGTTCTGTTTTTTATTTATATAGTATTGATTCAATCATTAATTTTAAATAAATGAAAGTTGTTTAGTCAAATAACCGCTGAAAATGAAATAAAATGTTTAAAAAGCAAAACAATGGTTGCTTTATACAATAAATTGCCAACTTTTAGAAAGGTTTTGTTCCAATTGAATGATCGTCGCACTTTGAAAGATTCTGGAAACAAAGGAAATATTGCTGACTATAAACTTGTTAAGAGGATATATTTCTTCGCGAAAATTGCTTTTACTATATTATAAGGAATAAAATGTGTTTGTTTATTTCACTCGAAAAAGAACGTACAAATAGTTTTAATTCATTTTCGTTATATTTATAATTGACTAGTAAGCCACCATAAAAAATCACCGTATCAAATATTATAACGTGTTACAGCATACATTATTTCTATAACTATTTTTTTTTAAACAAAATCATAAGAAATTATAATGAATCTAAACATAACCGCAAAGTATAAACTATACTGGGTTTGTTTAAGTGTTACAGATGTTGGATGAAATCAGCTGTTATAATATATGTTACTCAATTACGTACACTCGCTTTTATAGGAGTTGATACTGTTTATATAATATTATTTTAAGTTTGAGTATCCTTAAATTATAGCAGGTGATGATAACTGAAATGGGGTTTCACCTAAAAGAAGAAGAAAAGTATCATCTACATTAAAGTTATTTTATACTCGCATTATTTGCTCAGTCCTGGTTGACAAAGGTTACAGGTTTTTTTTTAATGTTTAATAAAGTTTTATCAAAGCTATTGTTGTAAGAGCGCTACTGTGGCTCACCTTTTCGTGACTTAATTCTATGTCTGTTGAAAATATTTTCCTAAAATGAGATCCATTCCAAAGTAGGTTGACCTACCGAAAAATAGTACATAATATCAATATTTCGTCAAAATCGTTACCCATTATCAAATAATACTGAGAAATATTTATTAACTTTGTTGACTACTTTGAAAAACACTTTACTTTAGTTTTCTGACAACAAATTGAGTGTTTAAATTAGAGTAAACGAAATTATTATAATATTAATGTGAAATGTTAAATTAATAAATGAATTGCTATTTTTGTTTATCACCTATTTATAAAATACTAAGAGAGGTATTAAAAATCAATAAGTTGCTATGGTAACTACATATAATATATTTTAAATAGTTAAATTTTCTTTTTTAAGACTAATATTACCCTTAAAACATTTTAGCGAATATGGGCCATACACATTTTCGGGAATGGTTGCAATCAATGATTGTTTAAGTACTTGGCAATAAATGTGGTCAAAACATAATTAAAAAAATAATTTATGCGGTCGTGGGACCCCAGTCAGGAACGAAGTTCATCACGCCTTGTCTTCAATTCTTTTGCCAGCCTTAACGGCAACATACACACATAATTTTAATCTTCCAATAATTGCCGTTTATTATTAGATTGTTTTTTATACAAATATATACTGTTCATGTGGGTGTTTTAACCCGTCAAATATCGTCTCGCTTTGTTTCATACTTATTGGAAACTAAACTGGCTTCAAAAGTGTACTCCTGACGTTTTTTGAGCTATCCTCATTTAAAATGTTTAAATGGCTGAAATTTATAAACGGGTTATGGGAAAAGGTTGATTATTTTTGTCAAGTTAGGTTTCTACATTGACGAGTAACATGCAATATTTCAAATCAATAATAATAATATGTCTTTATTTAATTTTGAAAGAAATTACTTTTATACTTGAAAAATAGCCGAAAATACCTCTGGTCATATGACCTTCGGAGGAATTACCACTACAAAACAATAACCTCTTATCTACACTAATATTATAAAGAGGTCATATTTATTTGTTTAAATGTAGGGGGTAATCTCTGGAACTACTGAAACGAATGAGTTTTACTTATAAAAACTACACTATCCCTGAGTAACATAGGCTACAATTCATTTTGATAAAAACATTTTTTATTTCAACATTTGTAAATTTAAACAGAAAAATTCTTAGGTTAGGCCTAGACTGTGAACCTACACATATTTCTTGAATGTGTGCATTTATTACACATTTATTACAATAGCAACCAACTAAATAAAATAACAAATACAACCGCTGTTTGACCTATTATTTCCATTAACAGCTGATTCTAAACTTTGAAGCAATTATTTGTAATTCTAACTTTTAGGTTAGGGTTCTATTAAAGTGTAGACCTGAGCCTTGCTGGTTCTTTTAACCTTTATTATATTATTATTTTGATGTTATAAAAATATTCGAAATAATTTGATTTGAACATTTAACATTATTTACCATCTTAGCTTTGGGGTTATTATTAAACCCTACACCTTTATTATAAAGAAAGCGTAACATGATTATGTGTGTAGGAGGTACCAAATGTGGGAGCAATGTGGGAAAATATTTCTGTGTTGATGACCATGGTTTTGGACGAAGTGGACGATATACCTCAAACCTAACATATTTCAAAATAACCATTTATTTTTCATTGCTACACACATTTTTTGAAATCTCTGCATCTCTAGTAAAACACCTTTAATTTAATTACATTCTCATATAGTTTCCCTAACACTGTCATATTTCCTATCATTTTTTAGATGAAGAGCCTAACTCTGGGCATACAGCCCAAGCAGTGGCTGCAGATGAAAGAGGTATACAATATTGATTCACTGCATTCGTACTAAAAACAAGTGCAACAATTCATTCTATAGTATAATTGCTAATAATGTCGCGTTTCAATTTCATATTTAAGAAGAGCAACCTCTAAACGCCGTAAACTGTAAATGTCCATCCCTTTTTTATTTACCTACCTGTATTAATTGTGATAGTTGATGTGTATTTTGATAATAAATAGTTTTTGTGACTTTTATATAAGTATCTCGTGTCAGAATAAACATTTATTTAGATAACTATATTAATTTAATTCATTTAAATCGATGTATAATTAATAAGTAAATAAATTTACTATTAGTTATAAAGCCCAAATAAATAGTTTTTAATAAGTGATAAGTGATAATATAGGTATCTACTGAGTTTTGGGTGAAGGGCTCTTGACTTAACGGTTTCGCGTAATATGACATAAAATTTCAACGCGTTCTAGCGGGTACACGATTTGGCCAAAATAAGTGATTAAGGTGTGCAATATGTAGTGGATTTAATGTAGTTTTAGCAGAATGCACACTTTTTTTTAATTGCATGCATAGTTTTTGATACAAGCGAAAAACTAAAAACTGTGTCTTCTACAAAGTAGAAATTTTTTACCTTTTTCACAACGCTCTAGCGGCCAAATCATTCAACCAAAATACACTTTTGAAGGGTGCTTTTTTAAGTAAATTTTATTTACTTTAATTATGTATAGAATACCTCGAAAAGTGCATAGTTTTATGACTTTTTGGCAAACAACTTTTTAAAAGTCGAAAATTTTCAGGTTTTTTGCTATTTTTGTTGTGAAGCCATATCTGTGGGAAGTAGCAAAGTTGAAATTCGGATTCAGCATCCCAAAAACATATAGAACGAGTAGGAAAAAACGTCTATATTTTTTCCTAAAATAGGCACCCCCGGAGACGATTTGACTGGACTATAAACCATAGGTTGTACATAAGTGTTCCCAAATCTTAAACCAAAATATTTTTTTCAATAATTTCCTTCATCAATAAGTTAGGATATCTGTCAACAGTTAAACTATGGCGTCTCTGTATATACTGTACATGTAACTCAAGAGAGAAAACAAAAAAGGGAAATAAACCTGTCTTAATGTACAGAAAATAATTAGGCGTTTTCTTGATAAACTAAATACTCAATTTATGAAGAATCACTGAACCGATTCGATACATCTTGTAACCCCACAACTTGTCCTCCATTGCAGAGTATTTATCTTGAGATTGCATTAAAATCTTAAGCTTTGGCAAAAAAAGAGCAAGCATTGTTTAACTTTATGTTATTAAAAGCACCAAAGACTTTCTTTAACTTTTTATAACTTGTGTGCTCTCTTAAAGACAATGTAGATGTCAAATGTACACCCAAATATTTATAATAATTGACTACTTCAATGTTTTCCTTCTTATTCCAACACGTTTTCCTTTTTGATGTCTTGCCTCCATTTCGAACAAATTTTTATTTCAAATCAATATATTTAAGCCGTTACAGAGATATGGATTCTTAGGTAAAACTATTATTTAAAGACCTACATTTATAATAGTTTCACCAGCGGAAAATCCCTAAATGTTTCTCCGTTTCTTCGTAGAATAAAATTATATTTCATTAACTTCGTTAGAGCCGTTTAGTAGAACAAAAATATACATTCCCAAAGGAAAGTTCATATCAACATGTATCTGGAAACAATTAGTTTTCCAGTATACCAAAAATTTAAACTTAATTACATATTTTGATTTTAAATGGCTGTAGTTTTTAGCGATAAGTAAAGCAGACGGATGTTTTCAACAAGATTAATTTTGTTTTTGTAACACAAAAAGTGCGTGTACTAAATTTATTTTAAAGGATATTTTTAACAAGATTAATATTGTTTTTGCTGCACAAAAAGTGCGTGTACTAAATTTACTTTAAAGGATGTTTTTAACAAGATTAATATTGTTTTTGTAAAACAAAAAGTGCGTGTTACTAAATTTACTTTAAAGAATGTTTTTAACAAGATTAATATTGTTTTTGTAACACAAAAAGTGCATGTACTAAATTTACTTTAAAGGATGTTTTTAACAAGATTAATATTGTTTTTGTAACACAAAAAGTGCATGTACTAAATTTACTTTAAAGGGTGATTTTAACAAGATTAGTATTGATTTTGTAACACAAAAAGTGCGTGTTACTAAATTTACTTTAAAGGATGTTTTTAACAAGATTAATATTGTTTTTGTAACACAAAAAGTGCATGTACTAAATTTACTTTAAAGGATGATTTTAACAAGATTAGTATTGATTTTGTAACACAAAAAGTGCGTGTACTAAATTTACTTTAAATTGTTAATACAGTGTAATTGTTAAATTTATCATACATTTAATAAAACACTTACAAAATACCACATGGAAGGTAACCTAAACATTTTTGGACCTATGTTAATTTGAACTTGTTAGCATATTTGTATACAAATGATCGCACCCAAGAGATACCGTGTAGTTTTAAATCAGCCTGTATTACATAACGTTAAGTATAAAACAGGGTGTAGAAAAAGTCTGGAAACGATTTAATATTTCGTACAGTATATAAAGAAAAATTGAAAGTAGATGTGATTGAGGAATCTATTGTTTGAAAATATACTATTTTATTAAGATTTCAATACATTTATCCACCATCCTGGATCCGTTATTTTCAATGAAACTTTGTTTTCTTTTTAACGGGAAGGTGGTCATGTGATACATCATTTCGATGTAGAGTTTCAAGAGAAATCCAACGGTGAAAATTGCGCACCCATATCTTAAACCTATTAAAAATGGCGGCCAAATACAATGAAATAATGTTTTCCGATTTTGCCCCATTTTTCTGTACTATTTTTTAAATATATATTGTAATTCTTCTTCTTTTTGGATTCAGAATTAAATAAGTTTTCAAACGATATGCCACACAACGTTATTTGGTTGAACCATTCGAAATCAAATTTGAAAAATCAAAATGGCTGTAAATTAATAATTTTAGATAGGCTACTCTCAAATATCGTTGTGTGGCATATTGTTTGAAAACTTATTTAATCCTAAATCCAAAAAGAATAATAACAAAGCTGTTTTAACAAAGCTCACTCGAACTAAGGAAACAATACAACTGCTGAATCGCTAACTGATATCTTGTTCTAGGAGTACATGCTAAACTATGTTTTTTTATCTTTGAAAAGACTTGAATATATAACTTACAAGTGTTAATTTGGTAAACGCAGCTCATCGTTTTGCCAAGTATAAATATATTCCCAACTTAAGTGAAGGAAATACATTATACATGTTTTCCATGTACCTACAGAACATGCCTACAATGTATATGCAAATACTTTAGCGCCAGAAGGCTGCTAAATACTGATATATGCGTCCGAAACTACACTCGTAACACTCACATTCTCAATGTTAAACGTTAAACTTAAAACACCCTTTTCGTCTAGAATACTATTGAGGAAATCAAAATAATTATTACTAAATTGAAAAGAAACTATTAGGTATGTTTACGCACTTCCACTTTTGTGTTAGAACTCCTCACACAATTCAACCAATAGGCCTACAATTTTTATATAATAAATATATTAATAAACAACTGTCGATAAGACTTTGGAAACAGACAGGTAATTATAAAAAAAGTTGATAGTAATATTTTAACTTTCTCCGCCCTATACGTAGTATATGGAAAAAATATTGTTTTCGTCCAAATTTTCGAATTTGAATTTTTAGTGGAATTATCAGTGTTAGTGCTCCCTGAACCCAAAAATAGTTTTAGTGGAATTATTTGTTTTGGTGCTTCCTGAACCCAAAAAAAATTTAGAGTTTTACCCCAAAAAAAGCCAAAAAATAAGAAAAATAAAAATTCCTCAAAAACGGCTCTAACGATTTTGATAAAATTTGGCTTATTTGTAGCCCTTAATGTACCCTACAATATGCAAAAACCCTCATCTTTCTAAAAATTCTCGTTTAGTTAATAATAATAACTGATTTTGGGGGTTTTTGGCCAAAAAGGGGGTTGTTTTTCAAAATGTTCTAAACTTTTTTTCGTGCATCTATATACAGGCCTAATTGACATGTTTGGTGCAAATTTGTTCGAAATCGATCCAATAGTTTAAATAATAATTATAATAATAATATAATATGGATGTGTGTTACATTCATTTAATATTTTCCATGGTAACATTTTCCTACATTTTCAATTCTAAATAACCACCTCCTATGCTACTCTTGGGAAGGGTATAAAGTTTCAAATGGGAGAAAGTATGTAGCAGTTATCTGGTACCATTTATTACCTACTAATTTCAAAATAAATCGTTTTTATCATAATGTAGGAGGCTATGTCAACACAAACTAGATTTTTTAATCTACGTGACAAGGTTTGCTCATACAACGTCTTGTTGTAAAATTAATCATTTCAGAGTTGTTGAACGTTAAACTGTATAACGCGGATCAAGAAGTATGCTATTTTTGCTTGAAAATGATACGCTAATTTAAAAAAAGTTGTAGGAAACTCCAATGTCTACTAAAACAGTATCTACTATTAATTTACGCACTATTTACGAGGGGTTGGGTAAAACGTATTTTTCAAAGTGAAGGTTAAGAATCCTATATTTGACCGAAAATGGAAAATTTCTCAGTGGCCAATCCAAAAGTTTTCTCAACTGGAAAGATATATATACAGATTTTATCTGGTATAAAATACCGGATTCTGTGAGCTAATATGTCCACAGTATTCACCGCGTAAGGTTTAGAAAGTTATGTTATTGATATATATAAAACACGTTTATTGACAAGGGGTATTTTTAGGGGTATACATACGTCGCCATTGTTAAGCTCTTTCACATGGAGTGAAGTTAGCAAACACGTGACCTGCATTGTTAGCGGAGAAGCTATATAAAACCAGAAACCTGCATCGTGAAATAACTCCAGTTTCCTTAATTGCTTTTTTTAACAAAGAAAGAAAGTGGGTCAAACAAATTCAAAAGAGAAAAAGTTTCAATCATCTTAGATATTGTGCAGGTAAAGGTGTGTTTCTAATGTTATAGCGTGTAACTCATTGAGACTACAGCGACCGAAGAAACGGATCACTTTTGTAAGATTTCTCGCCTTATTCGGTTTTTTATTAAACACTACTAAACAAAGTTTTCTTAGTGGAAGTGGGCCGACCGAAGAAGGTGGCGTGGAGCCAGTAGTCTATGATATTATGTATTACAGTATTAAAATTCCTTAAAGTGTCTAATTCCGGAATGACTGTATAAAGGAACATAAATTATTTTATTTATTTATAAATGAAAATTCAGGGCAATAACTTTAAAGTTATTAAAAGACTTTTTATTTTTACGTGTGACTGTAAAATATATTAATTATTTTTTGTTTAACCAAAGTACATTTTTTACCTAACTAACCCCTTTCTACTTTCAATTCAGGAATAATACAAATCCACTTACAATTTAAGAACAATTTAATATATTTTATAATTTTTTAAATTGTAAAACGGCTTTCGAAACACGTCATTGGTATGATATCCTGGATGAAACTTCAAGGACTAAGCAATTACGAAAGTTCCTACAGTTGATTAAATAAAATAAGGCAGAGTAAGCAGGAATGGCCAGAGCTTTATGTGTTTGTTGTGAAGACTGACAGAACAGTATTACATTCTTCAGTTAAAGCCTCAGTTATTTAGTATTTGTTCATAATTGACTGCTCATAATAGTTGAAATATAAACACTTTTAAGTATGTTTAATTCTACCACGAGAAAACAATTAAATAAATATTTTTATTTTTTCTTAGATTTTGTTTCACTCCCTGGTACATGCACAAACACATACAAAATGAGAAAATGACTTCACAAAAAAGTATAAAATAAAATAAGAATTTGTAATATAAAATAAACCTTAACTTAAAATAAAAAAAATAACACAGAATAGCTTCCATAGATGAATAAAATATTTGACAACGTCTAGGCCAATCCCGTTTTGAAGTTAATTCTAATTTTATAAAAAAAAGAGTGGAGCAGTTAATTTACAATCTAAAATAAAAACATATTATAGACAAAACATACAAATATCTGGGGAAAATAAAGACAAATTAATGAACGGAACCGAAACAAATATATCAAAACTAATAAAAAGGTTATATATACAATAAAAGGTTTAACAATAATTGTATAAAATATTATATATATAATATTGTATATAAAATAGTCAGCACTTTACTGTGTCTAAATTTTAATTGTACAATACACATGCACACTCTCTTCCACACACAAACTCAAAACTACTTCCAGTGTCTCTCACACAGGTACACCCACACACTCGACATTGTTCAATGGACACATCCACATCCAACAAACTCTCCGTATCGTCCCAGGTCAAGAGCCAGTTCTTTAGGAAGATCAAATATTTGTTTAGTTTACTAGATTTTATCATTTTGTGAGGAAGTTTATTGTAGAATCTAGGTGTGTATAGAGATGAAATTAAAATAAATTGTTAACATTGCTTTGGGTACCTTTGCTTTGCTTTCGAATCTTAAAAAATAATATATTTTGTTGCAAAAAAACTGAAGAATGTATTCAGGACTTTGTAAATAAACGAATAACGAAGAGGTAATACAGAAAGGCAACTAAACAAAAACTCCCCAACAACAAATACCATACGAAAATCTACTACATACGCCAATAAATTTTCCATGAAATTCTTCCCGGAACGACATAGTATAAGTGAAAAACTAAACGTAAAATATTGTTTAATTTAGAAATTAAATTAGCCATGTGGTTTTCTACGTTATACGGTCATCCAAAGCCACTCCAAAAGAAGACTTTTGTTTTATTTCAATGCATGAACAGCACACTGAATTTCCAGCTAAGAATCCATACGTTTATATAACATAGGGGCTTTAAATTTAATTCCTCCTCTCAGATTAAAATTTATAAAACAACTTTTATCTGTCTTTAAAACCATATTTAATGTTTGTAAACCACGCCCTCAGGACATTAAGATCAGTTTGCATGGTAGTTGTTTACTTCTTGCATTGTGCATGTACCACAACGCGGTGTCACGCATAAAAACTACCCGCTAGCCTACCTTGACACAAACTATTACATAAATTATAAACAATATAGATCCTGAAACAAGCAACAACAAGCACTGAATCCTGGGGACCCAATATTTAATATATATATTAAACTGAAATACCACTCACTCACTCATCACGATTTCTCAAAAACTACCGAACGGATTGAAATGAAATTTGTTATGTAGCTTCCTCTAGTTCCATAGGTGCACACTAAGAAAGGGTTTGAAGAAATTCGAAATTTTAGTGGGGATTTGGGGGGATCAAAGTTATTATAACACGATTTCTTCAAAACTACCGAACTGATTGAAATGAAATTTGGTAAGTAGCTTTATCTAGGGCCATAGGTGCTTACAAAGAAAGGGTTTGAAAAAATTCGAAATTTTGGGGGAGTTTGGGGGGATCAAAGTTATTAAATCACGATTTCTTCAAAACTACCGAACGGATTGGAATGAAATTTGGTATGTAGCTTCCTCTAGGGCCATAAGTGTTCACTAAAAAAGGGTTTTAAAAAATTGAAAATTTTATGGGGGTTTGGGGGTAAAAATTACTAAATCACGATTAGTCCAAAATTACCGAACAGATTGGAATGAAATTTGGTATGTAGCTTCCTCTAAGGCCATAGGTGCTCACTAAGAAAGAGTATGAAAAATTTCGAAATTTTAGGAGGGGTTTGGTGGGATCAAAGTTACTAAAATCATAATTTCAGATCTTTTATTATTATTACAATAGTGCTTTTATTATTTAAGATCTATATATATAAAATCCAAATACCACTCACTGACTGAACACTTAAAAAGAATACAATTAATTACGTTAAAAAGATTGAAAATACCAACCACCACGGGCAACGCCGTACGGGTCAGCTAGTGTTTCTTATATTTCCAAGACAACCCTGAATACGAATACACAATAGGGTAACTGGAGAACCAATTATAAACCACACCTCTAATTCTACAATTTGATAATATTTTCAAGAGAAAACTATTATCATCACAGTCAAAATCTTGAATTATGTCTAAAAACAACTATTCACACATTTCCCTTTACCTATTGTCTCCACCTCTCTACCTATTAAATTAAGAAGAGCTACCTCAGTGTTGCTACCAATCAAAAAACCATACTGATTTCCACTAAGGGAAGATTTTTTTTAAATATGATAAGATTCTGGTTTTATTCATTTTTCCAACATTTTATATAGAGGTGAGATCAAGGATATTGGCCTTTAGTTACCCGGTTTTTGATTGTCCCCTTTTTTGTAAATTTATAAACTACCCCTTATCACGGCCGTTTATAATCTACTAGGAAAGGTACCAGGTTTATAGCTAAAGTTGTATAAGAAAGTAAATACTTTTGAGATATGTTCTGAAACACTTTTTAAGGTCATTGCACTTCTTCTATCTATTCTCGGAGCTTTATTATTTTTCAAAGAAGAAATAATATGTTGAAGTTCAGTTGGGACAACTGGCTCAATTAACATGGAATTCTCCCGAGAGAGACCGATTCTGCTCAGAATTCATGGCACACACACTATATTTTTCTTTATATCATCAATTACGCTAAAAAATAGTCATTGAACAAATTTGCTACATCTAAGGAATCGAATATTACACCTTTATCCTCGCTTTTAAGCCTAATATTCTTCAAAACTTTTTTTGAAAAGAAATTTTAACAAGTATATATATCTTCCTTTCGGATTTAGAATTTCCATTACAATTATCAAATAAAAGTTCATAATAATTTTATTTTGTCTTTTTAATTTCTATCTTCAATTTCATTTATTTTAAAATTTCTAAATTTTAGTACATTGTAGATATGGCAAAGCTTCTCATCATAACATGAGCCAACACCTCACCTTATTTGATTTACAATAAGAGTAATTTTAAACTTGACACGTTCGATGTTTCAATTTGTATGCCAGACTTATCAAATAAAATGGAGAGGTGCGAGATATGACCGGTAAAAGAAGTCGACAGTTACAAAACACAGAATGACTACACCAATTGAAGCATTTGGTAATTCAACCAATGTTACTGTATTTCTATTTACATCGCAAATACTGTACTACTTTAGTTTATGGCATTGTGAATAACTTTAAAAATAAATTACATATATAAATAAAACAGAAAAAGGGTAAGCCAAGCCAGCGCTTTCTTTTTTTTTAAGCTATAAATAAGGGTTCTTGTTACTAGAGAAGAGAGAATTAATTAATTAACTAAGCGTAGAATAGCTCTAGCTAGGGTGCTCTAAGCTCCACTCCAGTGTACACAGGTGCTAGAGAACCCTAGCGGAGACCGCTCTAAACTCTAGCTGTAGATGGCCGACTCTACGGTGTACACAGTATTTAGGAGCCCTAGCTAGACCAGTCTAGCTCCATTCATCCCGTTGAATATTGGGAAGGGCTCTACGTTGAGTCAATTGTAACAATTCAAAATATAATGTAGCTAAATGTAAATATAGAATCTAATTGATATATAGAGAGAGATAATACTTCTGGAATTCCATTCAAACTACAGGCGACAGTGAACACGCGACATCTAGCGGTAATTATTGAACAAGTATAAGAAATGCCAAGTAACCCGATACTAAAAAATTTAATTTAAAAATACTTCCCGACACTTTAGACACATATTTCCCACATTAAAATGAAGTAAAACTAATATATCTATCCAGGAAAGTTATAAAAGTAACCCTATTCGAAGTTATTAATTAAATATTTACTTATTTGTTTGTGTTTGCCTACTGGACTGGAATTATATTAATATAAATAACAAAAAAGGTATTTATATTAATAAATATTTACATTTAAAGTTAAGAATCTATTGCCCAAATTATATCAAAATTAAAGCTGAACTCGATAGGAAAATTACAAGTACAAGGAAACCGAATTTCATATAGAAAAATAAATATAGCCTATAGAATGAACCAACCCCTTTACGTATAAAAATTTTTTGGCGAAAATCTAAAATATATACAGTCAAGCCAAGAGAAATATAATAGCACTACAACAGCTAAAATCAGACCAAAGCTAGACATTTTTTGCTATTGCGGCCACGCCCACGAAGGACAAGCGCACTTGTGATTGGACCACGTATTTGCACTATATATGAATGTTGAATTGTCAAGTTTCCTAAATTTGTAGATATAAAACCAGATTGTAAAAATGTTAACTGTAATATGGAGTTATTTAAGTATTTTACTCGATTTATTTCTTAAATTTCATTTTATAATTTCTGAAAAGCATCCTTTAGTATTTTTACCTCTCAAAGGAAATTAATTTTAAAAATAAAGTCGAATTTTAAACTAATTACTCTTTACTGCTCCCTAACACGTATATACACACTCATAAACCAATACATTTTTGACTCACACAGCTCTCTGAACATTTTAGCGCTGCTATACCTAGTGCATTTACATTTTGCAGTGTACACAGGTTCAGAGAGTGCTCTAGCTATACTTGCTCTATGAAAATCACTCTCCAGTGTACATGCACGTTTAGAGTTTAACCTGTACAATATATAGTTCTCCTGCTAAGCTTGCCTTGTTTCTTAACTGAATTAACATTATTGTCAATATTTTCCTACTCATATTACCTTCACTTCTTGTGGTATAGTTTGTTGACTCTACAGCACAGCTGGTTGTCTCTCCAGCACGACAAGTCTCCTGCACACACCATTGTCTAGCAGGTTGTCTCTCCAGCACAAGTATCCTGCACACACCATGGTCAGGCTGGTTGTCTCTCCAGAACGACAAGTCTCCTGCACACACCATTGTCTAGCAGGTTGTCTCTCCA
>JAGFPH010011559.1:3786-23150 GCA_018207615.1 Philaenus spumarius | reverse complement strand
ACAATAATTTTAGGTTAGGCCTAGACTGATGAACGAACATTTTATTGAATGTATTTTACAATTTGACTGTGTTTACCACCTTAGCTTTGATGTTATAATTAATTCTACATATTTAGTATAATAACATTAAACGTATGGAAACAGTAAATATTTGTATAAAAAACAAACTAATAAAAAACGGCAACTGAAAGATTAAAATTGTGTGTGTATGTTGCCGTTAAGGCTGGTAAAATAATTGAAGAAAAGGTGTGATGAACTTTGTTCCTGACCCCCACGACTGCACACATGTACTTTTTTGAAATTAAACTAACTGTTCCCAGAACTACAGGACCGAGTATGCAGCTTTTACATTCAGTATTCACACAGGTGTTTCACTAATAATAGTACTTTAGTGGAAATGTTTAAAACAGGTATTTTTTGGGCACAAATAAAGATGACACCATTGCAGTGCAACTAGCCATGTCAAAACACATCAGTGCTCTAATGGTTTTGTGAAAATTTGCCTAAAACCTTTGTAGTGATAGCCTAACATGGTCAAACCATAAATACATCCGACGGAAATATGTAGTGCGTATTAAACTCAAATTTTCTCTGCCCGTTCTTCAGGGATATAAATTTGATGTCTCCCCAGACCATATGAAGAAGGGGTGTACTGTTGAAACTGGTAGTCCTGAGATTATTAAGGGGCCCACCGTTAATAGCTCCAAAACTTGTTCAATAGCTTTACACACATATTGCGTCTCTAAGATGCACATAGTTTTCCATTTTCTCTGGTTGTGTCCCATGAAATTCAGCCTTTCTATCTTGGTATACAGGATGTCACAAACAACCTTACTGGGCTTTTTTTATTGAATTTGACATAGTTTAGCCATTTTGTTTTTTTACAAAAACTTACTGACACTCCAGAAATAGATGAAATATTGAGTTCAAATTTGGTATACGCATTTTGTATCTGACTATTTACAAGTGTACTAAACACCAAGAACTTATGTATATAATTTTTAAAATGGCAGCTGTTACAAATTTTTAACATGGCATATCTTGGAAACCGTATTGTGCTAACTTTAAACAAAATTTACAAGATACAAAATAATACATTTTTTAACGCCAACAAAATGGCTCTTTTGTAATTTCTTTAGGTCAAAAGGTAACCGAGTTATTGACAAAAAAACTGAAAACACAATTTCTTGGTAATTATCTTATGGTATATGTATGGATTCACTGGAAGAGTTTGAAATCTATTAAAGTGTAAAAATGGACCCTTATGATGTCCTCAATGACAAGCTTTCCTTTAAATCAAATTTAATGTATGATATTGCCCTAAAGGCAGCCAACAAGGATAAACTTCTTAATGGACCGTTACGACAGATAAGAAAGTGGGTGCCTGAAACGTTACCTCCACGCTCTAGATTTGTCAGGTACATGTATCGCACATGATATTTTGGTCAAAATAAATAATATGTTCGAACGTATTAATAGTATTGTGTTGTCTGTTTTAATATATTTCCTTGTGACGACCTCTAATGAGTGATTTGACAGCTTGTACGGCCTGAGGAAGAAAACTTAGAGTTTATAAAACCACGGTAGCCTTAACAAGGTGAGCAGACTTCAAGACGGGGTTCACTGGTACAAAATTTATTTATATATAAACATTTGGTCCGGTTACTATAATATAGTAATGAAAAGTTTTATTTGTGTTGCTGACAACACTATCTTTATTCAAACCCTTGCCTTTGAGATTAAACTTACTATATTCTAGGGCAGGGCCGCCCCCATCCCCCCAACTCTCTCCTCCCTCCCCTCACTATTAAAATAAATTCCTCCATAAGCTATTTTTTTAGATGCGGTAGTTGAAATTGCACACCATATTTATGAAGAAGTTTTATTTATGAAAAACATTTATTACATTAATACACTTATACATGACTAATACACATTTTTTTTTGTATTTGTAACTCAATTGCAAATATGTAAAAAATTAACGTCTAAAATCTCATTTTAGCTTGGTCGGAAGTTGGAATGTTATGTATTGTACCTAAAATTGAATTCTTCGAGCCTTCTTAGCTGCAAATGTACTGATGATGTCGTCAAAGTTGATAAGGGAAGCTCGTTGGTGTTCAATTGATATTATGCTTAGATTAGAGAGTCTCTTCTGTCCCATTGTACTTCTCATGTAGTTTTTGATGATTTTCAGTTTGCTAAAACTTTGTTCTCCAGATGACAGCGTGAGAAACATTCTTAGTGCGGTAGTGATGGTCGGGTAGCCTTCCTCCAGTTTATTTTTATAACTAAGACTTAACATTTCTCTTGATGTGGCTTCTTTTAATTTATCGTCAACTGATAAAGCGTGGTGCTTGAAACTTTCTATTTCAAATTTAAATTTTTCATTGTTGAGATCCGCAGTGTAGATGTTTGCCAATTCTTCTGCTTTCATTTTTAGATCTTTTACTTGCATTTCTTTGATTCGAATTACATTCAAAAATCCAAAACTCGCTGTTTATGTCGTCCAAAGTAAATACATAAGTAAAACAACTGTCGGTTCATAGAAACACACGCAGACAACAAAACTATAGCCGTGGCAACAGAGAGCCCAATGTCATTTTAAAGGTTAGGGCGGGCACATCGCGTCAAGGCCACACTGTTTTCCCGCTGCCGAGCGCTCAGGCTACTAATTCATACCAGTATGTAGAAGCAGTAGTAAGCAAACACTCACTCCAGACCCATGAGCTGCATTAATTCTTGTGTCTTATAAGACTTAAGAATTAACTTGGTATACAGTGTAATAAAGTTTATAAATTATGCAAAAAATAAAACTAAACAATATTGATTGTGATAATATTATTTTGAAAACGTTTTTAATAACTTATTATTTTTTATAAACTTTTCAAATTTTGCCGCCCGGGGCACATGCCCCCCTACCCCTGTAATACATGTGAGTTTCAGGGTTTTTAAACATCAAAATAGTAGTATAACGTAAAAAGGGTCATAAGGTAAATTTTGGACATTAGCCTAATTTAAAAGATTTAGTTATTTCATAATATTAATGAACATAGAAATTCAAAGGGAAATGCAGACATTAATTGATAATTCAGAATAAATCTTACATAATATTAACTTCAGGTTTAAATTCAGTTTTGTTTAAATGTTTAAATTATGTTTCATGATGTGTCAAAATATGAAAAACATTTAAAAGATATTGGAGGGTTTGAAGCTATGGTCCACTAAGTTTTTAGACAGTGATGAATAAATATCGAAAGACTATTTCAGACATTGTAAGAAATAAACTTGATAGATTATGTTGGAAGCCTGTGTGATTCATCTATGATAGAGACAGAATTTTTGTCCGAGATGTTGGCAACATTCAAAGGTAGTCGTAGGGGAACATATTTAAGATCCCCTGGAAAACAGCTTCTCATTGGTAACCTGGAGAACAGCTTCCCATTGGTCTCCTGGTTTGTATGACGTAACATGGCGTGATCGGAACAAAGAACGAGGAAGAAGGAGACAGCTTCCCACTTGCAACAGTATTCCAGTACAGAGCAGACATGTTTTGCGGTTAGTCCAGCGAAATGTTTTAACAAGTGCTTATTTGCGGTAGTTAAAGTACAACTACCGTTTAAATATGTTTAAAGAGGAGTAAAGACAGTGCCGTATATCGTATGATAACGAAAATGTGAAAATTGTTCGTAAATTGTCTCAAAAATATCAACTTTGAAAGTTTGCGTAATCGCGTGGCGTGGCTTCAAAATCTTTACATAAAGATTTTATAACAAGTGCTATAGTGAATCAAAATCTACGTGGCTAAAGTGCGACGAACTAAAGAATAATGGGGTTTTCTATTTAAATTAAATTCACATGTGTTGTAAGTTTTTTCTCTTTTGTAAATTCATATTTCTTTAAAGTGCACTATAAAACAAAAAATCGTAAGTAGTAAACTAATTTAACCAAGTCTGCATTTGAATAATTTATCAATATAAGTTGTTGTATGTTTAAGGTGAAATTATTAATAATGAATTTGTGTGTTTGAGTGTCTGATTGCAATAGTTGAGATGATAAATTGCCAATTTGATTTAATTATTAATGTGTGTGTTTTGCAGTCTAAAATGATACAGTAAAATATTAATGCCAACCACTATGACTTTTTAATTTGAGTTTTTATCCTTTCCAGAAGTACTTTATGGTAACGAACCTTGTTTAAATTATAAATTCAGTTTTTAGTTTTTTCTTTGTGTGAAATAAAATGGCGGCAGTTTTTTTGAACGAGGCAGTTTGGAGCCAAAGTTGCCATGTGAACAACATGGCGGCCATGGTCCTGGACGAGTCCATTTTTAACCAGAGAACTGTAGCCATATATGAGACAGTTTTATGTGTAACAGATATTTCAATGATCAACTGTTGAGTAACAGATGTGATCAAAACATAACCTAACTTCAATTTTGGGGTTATGTTTGTTTGTTTTCATTGGGATTAAGGTGTTGTAATATTTTGAAATGATAATTTGATTAATTAAATAAGTAAATGGATTGAAGATAGGAAATAATAAATAATTGTTACACAGTAAAGGTATTTTTTTTATTTTAAAAATAACTTAGAAATATTTTTGTCAAAATTAAATTTTTATTTTTCATTTTTTTTGTTTTCTATTAATAAATTGTTTGTAAACGGCTTGCAAGGCGGCAGCACGTTACAAAATGGTGCCCGAACAGCCTGAGCACGTTACACCCCGCTCTAGTTCCTGACTGTTCTTGGGAATAAAGACATTACCTTGACAGGTGTGTCTGTATTCAAATTCTTCGACTTGCTAGTAGATTAAATCTTTCCCTTTAAAAGCTATCCATTTGTCAAATAAAATTCAACTTGAGTAACAAAATTACTTTACTAAGAAAGAAATCAATGGTATAATAAACACTTAGAACAGAAAGCTCGCCACAGTAAAGTTACTAACAAGTAAAGAAAGCTGCATTTGTTTTGCATTACTAGACCAAGGGATAATATGTTTGCATTCATGTGTTAAGAGACAGTAGTTCAGTCACATGGTCTGTAATTGCTTTTTATGTGGATAAATGGATATAGAGTCTATGAATGATCAAACTCATTTGACACTCAGTTTGGCTCTTAGTTATTTTTTTAAAGCATATTCATGTACAACAGTACTGCATCTATTTCAAATTTTTCATAAAAGTTCAACTTTCAGCCAACAGATGGCAGCATTGTCAGAGAGTTTTGTTTTCACAAAATAATATTTATATTATGTCGCTTGGTCTATCATGATTCGTTATAATAGGGTTCCTATTTAGGAGCACAAAGAAATTAGTAAAAAGATCAAAATTATGTGGTATACTTATAAAAACAACAATAATTTATAACTTCACACTGATATTAATACATGTTTTAATTAATATACTGACTACTTACTATATGACATTATTTTAAGCAAATTATTTAACACGATTTATGTACATGTCGATTGTATTTATATATTTTTGATAGCCTATGAACCGGCTTTTATATCTTTTATTTTAATGTTTATTGGAAATATTCTTATCTTGAATTGCTTCCTTTTTTTACACATTGCTAAATAATAAATGTCGTACTACAATTTGGTTTTATACCAAGCCCGCCTAATATATAGGCATCAAGAACAAAAAAAAAAAAATTTGGTTTTACGAAAATTACAGAAATTACCAAGGAAAAAATAAATTAATAAACAGAGTAGTGCGAGGCTTCATGGATAGATTCCAAGCCTGCCTTTTTGCAAACTAGAAGAAAAAAAAAAGAAAAAAATACTGAGCCAACAGCTGATTGCTGATTCTGTGGAAGTGATTGTTGTTCTTTTAGTAGTCTCTAGTCTGTTTATTGGTTATTATTCCATAATCAAAGGTTAGTACGTTAATACTGTAATTTACAAATTATTTTGTAAATAGTGTTTGTTTTGGAAATAGTGATTTCGCATATTACAAGTGATGCCTCGAATAAGGAAGTTATTTGAAATAAATGTTGTTACAAGTGGTGTGGGTAAAAATGTAGTTTAGGCCTACCTTGTCAAACGATTTCTAAGGGAATTTGATATAACATGAAAGAACACATCTAACTAATAAATACCGTGGTGTGAGCCAATAATAGTAGTGATTTCTTGATAGTAGGCTACTAGCCTACACCCCTAATACGTAAGTAAAAACAGCTTTTACAATGAATAGACCTAACTAACTGAAATTTTTTAAAACAACTGTTTGTGGTGTGAATTTACTAATACGACCCTAGGCTATGCCTAGTGAATAAAAAATAAAAAAATACCCTTAAGTTTTAACTTATAGTCTTTAGACACATTATGTTTTACCTGTATTCAGCATTTAACAGTAGAATGTTAAACAAAGTTGTTGTCTGCAAAAATATTAGCCGAGGGTTGTATAGTAAATTTACAATCCTGTTTGTGATATTTCTCAGTTCTTTCTCACAACGTCTGAAGTTCTAACTTACAGTCTCTAGTCACAGTTTGTTTACCAGCATTCAACAGAACTACAATGTGCTATTTCAACAAGTAGCCTAGTGGTATTCTAAAAGTTCACTAAAATATTTTGTCAGTGGATTCCTGTTATAGCCTACCCTTTTATCAGAATGTCAGACAATAGCCTAATCTAGAGGCGGCGAAAGTATATTAATACACTCCAGCCGTTAGTGAATTAATGTGAGGACCTTTGGCGCAACTTTACTATTCGACTCTAGGCTAACGTATGGCAACAGAAATGCAAATTTAATAATTAAAAAAAATACCTAAAAGGTTCTAACCTAACCTATTTAGTCACAGTATGTTTACCTGTATTCAACATTTAACAGTAGAATGTAAAACAACTTCGTTGCCTGCAAAAATATTAGGCTAGAGTCGATTAGTAAAGTTATGCCGGACCTTTTTTATAAAAGTAAGCAATGTTACTAACCTTACTTTCTATTATTCTTTGATCCTATGTTCATGACGATATATTAGTTTATTTGTAGCGTGTTTTAATGTAGCCTATAACAGACATACAAGCATGTATAGTAGGCCCAAGCTAGCTGCGCATGTGGCAACCAGTGTATTAGCCGTCCTGCTGACATTCTACCAGTGTATCGGGCAAGCGAAGGGAAATGACTTGAGTGAGTCATGGCACTATGCTATGGCGCGGCGGATGTTTTTAGAAAGGTATCCCCGCCTCAATCCCAGCCCACCCGCCTGATCTGAAGGTCACGCGCGCAGCTAGCTTGGGCTAGCTTCGTGAGTAGACCTATTTCCCAAATTGTTGGTTGAAACCCTAAAACATAGGCCTATAAACTTAATTTTGGAAATTTGCTCAACTCACGTCAACTGTACAGCTGCGTGGTCTATGCAAAAATGTGGCCCCACTTACCCTTATTTATACAAATATTTATATAAATTGTTTTACTGCAAACAGTTCTCCAAACGTTATTAAAATATCAGTTGGATATTACCTGTACTTGTAGGCTTCATTACAAATACCATTTCAATTTTTTAATCAATAAAAACAAAGTTACTTCTTCTGAACCTAACTTCAGCTTATTTTCTGGCTAAAATTTTCTTCTTGTAAGATTTGTCTCGTCTTTAATATTTTTCTTTTAATCACCAACTTAAATATACATTTACATAGCCTCAGAGCTTCCATAAGAGTTCAACAAAGAATGCCGGGAAATTTTAAAATTCGAGCCCTTCCAATTGAAAACCACTGCCTTAAAAATCAGCTTTAGTTCTATCTAAACTGTTTATATTTGGTACCGAAACTTTTATTATGTTTTCATTCAGTTTGTCTCATAATATTGTAATACTTATTCGATTTGTTATAATTGATGAATTACCTACATATTGTTAAAATTGTTTTTATTTATAACTTTGTTTAAATATCCATATTTTTACATTTGTTTTTCACTCGTGTCTTTCCGCTAATGATCGGGTCACAAACATGGTTACCATGTCGAAATATCTATTGACAAATAAAATGACAATCAGAATTCAGAACACATGATTCACGGTAATCTTATCACACTTAACTATTCAAATCTTTACCTAGGCCTATATTATTTACACTTTACAATATTTAACTTATTTAATACATCACATTACATAATTATTCCAATTGCATACTATAATTAATTACATTTTATAATTGTTTTCCCAATAAGAATAGTGAACCTTGTCTTTAGGTTACTGAAATTAAATCTTTTGCCTTTATATTTATTTTTTGACAACGTAAGTGTAGTTAATATTATTGTTATTATTAAAATTGTGTAAGTGTTAATTCTAATAATTTATGTTGGTTAATCAAAGTTCCAAAAGTCCTGAATGTTCAATTATCTACTAATTTGTTGAATTACAATTTTGAGGTTAACCTAATTTAAAGGTTTGTTTACTAGCCTACATGGGCTTTGATTATTTCACCGTTTTTCACTATTCTTTTTATGTTTTAACCAGAACCAGATATTTACAAATTATAATTGTTTTACTCCCTTGCTACAATACAAGGCACAAATTTACTATTCGACCATCGGCTTTACTATTGGACCCTAGGCTAACCTATGACAACAGAACAACAAGAATAATACAAAAAAATCCCTAAAAGGTTCTAACCTATAGTATTTAGTCACAGTATGTTTACCTGTATTCAACATTTAACAGTAGAATGTAAAACAGCGTTGTTGTCTACAAAAATATTAGGCTAGGGTCGAATAGTAAACTTACGCCCAATAGAAAATGTTACAATACATTATTGTATATCAAAATAAAGGTAATATTCAGTGAAGTGATTAAAACGTAGATATAGCTACCACTACTGTATTTTTAAGTTATAACTTCATTTTGAGTGATTAAAAAAAGTAGTTATAACTACCCCGTAGTTGTATCTCAGTTTTTCCGGACTGGTAGATATAACTTCACTTTTAGTGTGATTAAAGTCTAGATACAACTACTTTCCTGTAGCTATATCTTCATTATTTTGAAGTCATAGGATGGGCACACTACACTTTTGTTAGTTGTCACTAATCTTACGATGGCGATGTTTATGCACGTACGAGAGAGAAGAACATTCAGTGAAAGAAGAGTTTTGAACAGGTGTAAGGAGTTGATGCGATTTGAATCTGAGAATATAGATTTTTTGACATCGGAATTCCTACCTCATAGTGATGAAACACGAGGAAAAGCACTTTCTCCTAGGCAACGCATGGAGATATTTTTGCGTTATTGTGCAGATCCTGGTTTCCAGAGTGGAGTGGCAGAAGATATAGGAGTGGATCGGTCGACAGCGTGTAAAAACATTAAATACGTAATGGATTGTATTTTGGGTAAAGCTCAGAACTGGATTCATTTCCCTAGCACAATTAATGAAATAAATGATGCAAAATTATTGTGGCAAACGCGCTTTAATTTACCAACAGTCATAGGTGCATTGGACTGCACGCACGTTGAAATAAAAAAACCATCAATGTTTGGAGATGAGTATGTAAATCGTAAGGGTTACACCAGCATAAATGTTCAGGCAACATGTGATGCAGAAGAAAAAATTACAAGCATTTCTGCAGAATGGCCAGGCTCTGTGCACGATGCAAGAATTTGGAGAAGAAGTCCTTTCCGGGAAATAATTGCTCAATATGATGGCGCAGCTTGCTTGATTGGTGATTCCGGATACGGTATCTCCCCATGGTTAATCACACCATTCAAGCCCCCTCAAGACGACATTCAGCGTCGATTTAACTACACCCATGCAAAAGAAAGAGTAATAATAGAAAGAGTGTTCGGACAGCTCAAAAAAAGATTCCCAATACTTGGCAACTGCGTAAGAGTGTCGTTAGAGAGAGTGCCAAAACTCATAGTCAGTTGTGCTGTGCTGCACAATGTTGCAAGACATCTCAATGACCCAGATTTTGATGACTTTGATGGTGGTGTGGAGGATGAAGCATTTGTTGAGGAACACTTTGGCGTAGCGGCTAATGAGAACATAGCAACTAAACAACGTGGTGAACAAAAGCGGAATGATATGTTGATTTTTGTGTGAATTTAGCTACAAATCATGCATTTTTTTTTGGTTTTGTTATGTAGGCTACTTTCCCTCTTAGATGTGTAAGTTAAATAATCCTATTTTATATGTTATTTCTTTTAAGTGCAGTATATTTTATATTGTAAATTCTTATAATAAAATAAAGCCTAAACCTCATTCCTTAAAAAAAAAAAAATAATAATAGATTTACAAAATAAATAAACTTGGTTAGCAAACTGCTTTTGGTTACCAAAGTGCGTGTGTACTTTCCGGCTGTAGCTCTGGGCAGTTATCTACGCTATCAGTACGCACGTCAATGCCGCTAACCAAAACCACGGTAGCAGGTGTACGTGAGCTAGGTATGTGTTCGTTGATTCTGCACACAACGCACTACGTTAACATGTGTAGGCCTACTCGTCACTAAGCTTCCGTGTTTGGCACCAACGTGTTGTGCACTGGCGGTGGGGAGTAGGCCTACACACGTTTTTACGTATGTAAATATATATATTTTCACACGTATATGTAAATATATATATATGTACATATATTTAATATTTTATTATTATAGTATTTTTATTGGTTTTTTTTATTTATTTTTTTATTTTTGTGGAAGGATTAGGTGTTTAGGGATTAAGCTTTATTTTATTTTCCATAAAATTACATGGCTAAATACTCATAAAATGTAAACTGGATCAGTTTGTGTTTCTTTATCTGCAAATTTGGCTTTCATTCTTTCGAGTTGAACTTTCTCTTTTTCTATTTGCAATTTTTGGAGTTCAAATTGCTGCAGTAGGACCATTCTTTGTAGCTGAGGTGTGCTTAAGCCTTTTGTATCCTCTTTATCAGGTTGAGAAATGCTAGAAGAATCCATGTCGTTTGTGTTTTCCTCAGTTATATCTTTCGACTTACGTGGCACACCTGCTGCACAACTTCCAGGTACTTTATTAAAAACGGGGTTTTCAGCTTCACCCAATAGTGACAAAAACATTTTTTCCCAGTCTGAAAGTTTTATCTTTTTATTTCCCGTTGCATTTACATCAGACTTCTTTTTTATTTTTTATTTCATGTTTTGTAACATTTTTGCCATTTGAGAGGGTGTCACAGGAGTCCCAGAATTTTTTGAATAATCCACACATAAATTGTCCCACGCAATTTTTTTTTCACAAATAATTTTAGGCACTCTAGATTTCTCTAATACTACTGTGTTTTCTGAAAGGAGTTTTACAAATAACATTCTGTCCACAATTTTTTTATCACAATCAACTTCATCTTCAGTCGATGACATGATGAATAAAACACCTTGTTAATAGACGTACTTGCAGCTCTGATTAATGGTTGGAGACTGGAGAGCAGGAAGAAGGAGTGGGGGAAATATGTTCAGACATGAAACGAAGTTACAACTATAGTGTAGTTGTATCTACCCGTAGATATATCTTCGGTTTTTCCGGACCGGGGTAGATATATCTATGAAGTGTTAGCATTTGTTTAATCACTTCGATTGGGGATAAAGCTATCACTACACCGTAGTGTCTACTAAGTAGTTGCTACGTTTTAATCACTTCACCCAATATTATCTTTTACTTGTTTCTTATTTCATATTGATAATTATATTAAATGATTTTAAACGTATTAATATTAAAATGAAGAAATTCATAATCTAATATGTTAGTCAAAATACCGCAACCTACTCCAACCCTTGGCTGGAGAAAAAGTGCAAACGTACTACTGTCAGGTGTAATGTTTGCAAGAAAAGCTCAAGACATACTGCAACTTTTGAAGATTGTGGTTTGAACGTCATTATGAAAGTCACTACATTTTAATGTTTTTTATTTTCTAAAGAGAACATTTACATACTAAAAATTATGTTCAGATGGGTATTTTCAATTTTATAGTTACTACTTTTAGTAAACTAATTAATTCTAGTTTTATTTGATCACATATTCAATGCTTGATACTTTCCCTATGTATTTCCTTTTATTGAGAAATGCACTGTATTGTAGTTTTGTATGTTTTTCTTTTTCTTCAAAGTTAACGTTAAACAATTATGGTCTGAACGGTAAATTCTTCTTTTCATATAGTTTGTTTTAGTCTCCGTTATGTTTGGTGTGTTTACAGTTTGTTGAGTAACAATTTCTAGTTTACCCATTACAAATAAATTCTATTGACAGCCTATAAAGTGTTCACGACATAAATATATCATTCAGGTTGATAAAGAGAGTTTTTCCGAATGATTTTACATCCTTTTCCCCAAAAAAACAGGTCTGTTTAAGTGATGGGAAAGGTTATTTTCTGGAGGCAACACTCAGTACTGCTATGCGCTCGCTTGTGTGAGTTTCAAAGGCGCGCCCACCGGAAGGTTAAGAAGTACCCTCCTGTCCTTCGACAAAATTAGTCCAGTGAAATTTTGATCTAAACCAGAAAAATTTTAAATTTGGGATTCCAATTTGGCTGTTCAGGTGAAATATTAACCCACACAGCATTGAATTTACATTTACGCCATCAATGAATACACAAAGCTAGAGACCGCAAAAAAATAGTGAACCCAGCAGCTCGTGCTTGAACTCTTGTAAAAAATAAGTATGTAAAATCGTTTGATATGTAGGGTTCTAGATAGGTTTAGTAATATTCACTATTAGAGTTAATATATTTATGTGCAGGCATTGATTTGGGCAAGATAGAAGCGGAAGTGTGTGTAGCCGGAAATGTAAAATGGTTAACAAAAAAAAGTTTTTTGTTTAGGGTGTCAAGCAATGCGGAAGAGCGTCGGAGTTTGGCAACACAGAAGCGCTAGATGGATTATATAAGCATGATCCAAATCTAGAACCTTGGCCAGTCTGCGAAGGAAGTGGGGCCAGTTTTGCTAGAGAAGTGAGGCCGAGAGATTGGACACCTCGTGCAGCTTAGCCTCAGGAATCTCTACATGGATAGAAGTTTTGACTATTAGGACGTCAAGCGAAGGACGCTTCGAGGTCGTCATACTAAGTGAGCAAAACAGAGTCACATTGGATTTAGGGTTTGGGGTTGATAATATAAAAACGTAACTTGCTTTAGTTGCCAGTCTGTCTTGTAAACTCAATACCTAGTAGCCTATATGAATTGTGTATTATTAGCGAATTTCCGTAGGAAAAATGAGCTATTGCAGTGGCCCTTATGGTAAGACCCAAGGTCGGGAGTAGCAAATGAGCACCAACACGTTTTGGGGTGTCATTAAAAATCATATAGCCTATATATGTATATATTATATTGCATGTGAGTACTCACGTCTGTTGATCCTTATTTTGTTTTTTCTTCTTAAAACAATTGCAATTTCGGGCATGACATGCCCATCATCAGGTTTTATAAATATATCACATACACAAGAACATAAAAACACACATATATTTCACTCCGTGTGGAGATCGTTAAAAGTCAAACACGCACTTTTTAATTTCGAGCATTGGTGTGCACACCGCATCGGTTGTTAAGACGGTACTGATTGAAGTTAGGTTATGCAACTATTATTGGACCGTGGCCCCTTTCCTTGTCTTGTGATTAGCGTATCATACAATAGGTTTGACTTAAATGACAGCTGATCGTTCAATAGGCTATGTTGTTGGGTTCAGCTTTTGAACCTTTGTAAATTTCAAATTCCTCTAACGCGTTTAGAGTATTTCCCTTCTTACATTTATGTAATATACTCATGTTAGTGTTAATATCAGTATATGAATGGAGGTTATTGATAAGATGTTCAGCATATATGGATTTGATAGCTCTAAGGTTTGCTAGGTAGCAAATGTTCTTTGAACCTAATGTTAAATGGACGCCCAGTTTGTCCTATGTAGAAACTAGAACAATCATTGCATATTACTTGTAGACACCGGTTGTTTTATATTCGTTGAATTTTTCTCTAGTCTTTGGTTTGAGTAGAAATTCCAACTTATTAGTGGTACGGAACGTGAGAATGATGTTATTACTGGCCATTATATTCCTTAAAGTGTTGAACATGTTACCATAAACACATGAAGCATATTTTTTATTTTCACTTTTATTAGACTTAGTTGTTATTTTTTGTCATTTTCCTTTTCTTATGCTTACTTATTAATTGGTCCACGATAGTGGTCCTGTAGCCGTTAGCTTGTGCGATGTGTTTAATAATATTCCTTTCTCTCTCATAATTTGTTGTGGACAATGGTACGGATAAAAGTCTATATACAAGGCTATTTTAAGCGGCTAGTTTTTGCTCTAGTGGATGATGAGAAGATTTGTGTATGGTTTTATCTGTAGTTGTAGGTTTTCTGTATATGTTGAATGACGATTCTTGTATTGTTCCGAGATAAGTTCAGGTCTAAGTAATTCAGGCCATTGTTATTTTCGATTTCTGCGGTAAAGGTGAGGTTAGGGTGTATATTATTTATAAAATTGGTTAAAAGGCATAATTGTCTGTCGCTGCCATTAAATACAATAATGGTATCATCGACATATCTGTTATAGAATATAATTTTATTTCTAAACGGGTTAGAATCAGCAAACAGGTAATTGTTTTCTATGTAGTTCAAATATATTTCAGACAATATACCAGATAGGGGTGAGCCCATTGCTAGGCCGTCGTTCTGTAAGAAATATCCATTGTTAAAAGTGAAGTAATTCTGCTTTAGGGTTGTTTTTAGGAGGTTTATGAATTCGTCTATTGCATGCTTCTGTAATGTGGAATTCTTGATTAGATTATTATGTATGATTTCTATTGTTTGTTGAACCGGGATGTTTGTGTACAATTTTACTATGTCAAAGGAGGCAAGTTTGTATGTGCTTTCTATTTCAACATCATTTAACTTATTTATGAGGTCCATACTATTTTTAAGGCTATAGTCTCCTTCGAATAAGTAATGTTTTCGCAATAATTTATCCAGTTCTTTAGATAAATTATATCCTGGAGCAGGTGTTAAGTTCACTAATGGTCTGATAGGGGAATTAGGTTTGTGAATTTTAGGTAGACCTCTCAGAATGGGGGCGTGAGGATTAATAGTTTTCAGCCGACGTATGTCAGTATCGGACAATAGGGTTTTACTTGCATTCAAAAATGTATTTATTAATTTGTTATAAGTGACAGTGGGATCTTTAGTTATTAGCGGATTTCCATAGGAAAAATGAGCTATTGCAGTGGCGCTTATGGCGAGACCCAAGGTCGGGAGTAGCAAATGAGCACCGATCATTGTCCCCAGAACACGTTTTGGGGTGTCATATATTCGCACTCTAGCGGCCGCATTTTAAGTCCGATTTGGTTCAAATTTGGTACACATGTTGGTTGTCTACGTCGCTCGGACGAGTTCGTTAGCCAAAAAAATCCAACAACCGGAAGTACGTTTTTTACCGGAAGTAACTGTTTTTTGAGATTTTTACTACGAGAATGTAGTTTTTTGGAGTTTTTTTTCTAAAAATATAAATGTTGGATGTTATTTTGCACATTTTGTTTTTTTACGCAACCTTATAGCTCGCTTGGTTCCCCCAAAATCGACCAAAACGTAAAATACCATAAAAGTACCCGGTTCGAAGCCAAGTGGTGCAAACTCACGAGCCCACAAGGCGCAAACAAATTCTACTAATAAATTGCGTACACACAGACAGCTGTTCAACGACTTCGTGAGTAGACTATTTCCCAAATTGTTGGTTGAAACCCTAAAACATATTCATATAAATTTAATTTTGGAAATTTGCTCAACTCACGTCACGGTCCAGCTGCGTGGTCGAATTATTTTGTTTATACCGTTGGCCTGGAAGAAATCATTGACCTTGCCGTTGTAAATAGTCTTATCAATAATGACTATTGAATTCCCTTTATCAGCTTTGGTTATGAGGGCATTATGTTTTACTAGTTTATCTTTAATGCCGTCTGAGGCCTGTCTAATGATATTGGTTTGTATATATGAGATAACATTGTAATGTTTGGTTAAACGCAGCTTTAATTTATTATTTATCGCTACCCTTGCGATTATTTGAGATTCATCGTTGGTAACGTTTTTATGACGGTTTCTGCATTTATTATTTCATTTTGGATGACGCGAGCATTATTAGTTCTAATAAAATTGTGATTTAGGCCCTTATGTAATAGAGATAATTCAGTTTCAGTAAATTCAATACCTGTATTGTTTATGACACGTGGGAAGAAATTATGTTCACATGCGACTATTTCATGTCCGTGTTGTTTGTCCATTAAGAGATTGAATTTTCTTTTTTTTAATAGCTTTTTTACATGTAATAATTAAGTTATTTGTTTGTTAATATTGAGAAAATCAGATTCAATCTGGGCAGGGTGTAAACAATTGCAAATTTCAATGTGTTTTTTGTAGAGTAACTTGTTCAATTTGTCTTTTTTCCCGTTGAGGTGTTTAATTTCGCTTTTTAACCAGGTTAACGTGGCGGCTTTTTTAGCGGTACATGCAGCTCTTGAATTATTCCTTATCTTTATAGAAATGACGTTGTTGCGTAGGCTTGCTTTATTGAACTTAATATTATGTGCTGTCCTTATCATTCTTAATTTGATATTTTGATATTGGTTGGATGATTTTGCTTGACTTGCATTTAATTTTGAATCAATATATGTATATATGTGTTCGCACTCTAGCGGCCGCATTTTCAGTCCGATTTTGTTCAAATTTGGTACACATGTTGGTTGTCTACGTCGCTCGGACGAGTTCGTTAGCCAAAAAAAATCCAACAACCGGAAATACGTTTTTTGACCGGAAGTAACTATTTTTTGAGATTTTTCCTACGTGAATGAATTTTTTCAAGTTTTTCTACAAATATAAATGTAGGATGTTATTCTGCACATTTTGTTTTTTTACGCGACCTTATAGCTCGCTTGGTTCCCCCAAAATCGATTGAAACGTAAAATACCATAAAAGTACTCGGTTCAGACATGTGGTGGATTTCACCGTGGGGCTCGCAATGCATTGTGTATTGAAGATACTCCCAATATGCTGAATGGCGAGCGAAGCATTTTACAGCTATTCAGCACCGTCGTGAATAGATCTATTTCCTAAATTGTTGGTTGAAATCCTAAAGTATAGGCGTATAAACTTAACTTTGAAAATTTGCTCAACTCACGTCAGCGGTTCAGCTGCGTGGTCGAATTATTATTATTAGCTAGTGTTTCACGTGTGGCATATTTGCCGAGTTAAGATAATCATTAATTGGAGCATTTTATAACTGAACCAATTCTATTCTGATTTGTTGTCATTGGTCTGTCCTTTAACAAGCTTAACCTGTTGGAATAGCAGTGTGACCAGAGTGATGATTGTTATTATTAAATCCTACCCCTATCAGTCGACACGACTGAGAAAACGCCAGAGTTTTATTTTATATTTATTATTGCAATAATTTGTCGTGATTTAAACAAATTTGTTGGTAAATATTTATTTTAAAACTCGCTTTTGCAGTACTTGATGTCTCGGCAAACTGAGGAATTTGTTACTTTGGTGTTTTGATAGCAGCGCAGCCCTCCTGACGGTCATCGTATGAAATATAATTCGCAGTGGCGTCCTCCCCAACGAACGCCGTCGCATATTAAATTAAAATATATTCTTAGAAAAATTTAATATCTGTAGAAGTCTAAGTTGGCTGCACTGTATGTAGGTCTGAGATACGGAGCTAAAAATATCACTGCAAACTGAGACATTTTATTGCTTTAGTTTTTTTTAGCAGCGGCAGCCTTCCCATCAGACGCCTACACATATTATTTTAAAATATATCCAAAAGTCTAAGTTGGCTATACTGTATGTCAGTGATTCGAAGCTGACAAATTCCCAGCAAACAGAAATTTGATGCAGTGGCAGTAATAGTGTTAAAACACAAGTGCTTCTAGATTACTTTATTATTTAATATTATTTAGACTTAAATTAATAATTTTGTTTTTGTTGCAGACTGCAGCCTTCTCGGACAGGTTACTTCGATAAAAATGTATGAAAGTAAATAAATAGTATTTAAGTTATTTTGTATTACTGTTAAGTATGTCATTTATAATATTGTAATTTTTATTTGTATATTTCTTTATAATTTTATGTAATTGTTAATTCATTTTTAAATAAACAATTTTACTCTGAGACAAATTGTTACAAATTTCTTTACTCACCCTTTGCACCACCCTTTAGTTGTTAGAAGATTGAATTTCTAAATGGACAGACAATTCCAATATATCAGGAGAACATAATGTTAAAAGAGGCAACAGGATTGTTAGTTTCAATTCCAAAACCCGTCTACCTCTTACGAACTTATATTCGCCGGATAACCAGCGAAGTTTAACACTATAAATGTATCGGGAGAATATAATGTTAAAAGAGGTAGCAAGATTGTTAGTTTGAATTTCGAAACCCGTTCACATCTTACAAACATATATTTGCCGAACAACCAGCAAAGTTTAACGCTCCAAATGTATCAGGAGAATATAATGTTAAAAGAGGTAGCGGGATTGTTAGTTTGAATTTCGAAACCCGTTCACATCTTACGAACATATATTTGCCGAATAACCAGCAAAGTTTAATGCTCCAAATGTATCAGAAGAATATAATGTTAAAAGAGGTAGCGGGATTGTTAGTTTGAATTTCGAAACCCGTTTACATCTTACGAACATATATTTGCCGAATAACCAGCAAAGATTAACGCTCCAAATGTATCAGGAGAATATAATGTTCAAAGAGGTAGCGGGATTGTTAGTTTGAATTTCGAAACCCGTTCACATCTTAAAAACATATATTTGCCTAATAACCAGCAAAGTTTAACGCTCCAAATGTATCAAGAGAATATAATGCTAAAAGAGGTAGCGGGATTGTTAGTTTAAATTTCGAAACCCGTTCACATCTTACGAACATACATTTGCCGAATAACCAGCAAAGTTTAACGCTCCGAATATATCAGGAGAATATAATGTTAAAAAAGGTAGCGGGATTGTTAGTTTGAATTTCGAAACCCGTTCACATCTTACTTACATATATTTGCCGAATAACCAGCAAAGTTTAACGCTCCAAATGTATTGGGAGAATATAATGTTAAAAGAGGTAGCGGGATTGTTCGTTTGAATTTCGAAACCCGTTCACAACTTACGAACATATATCTGTCGAATAACCAGCAAATTTTAATGCTCCAAATATATCAGGAGAATATAATGCTAAAAGAGGTAGCGGGATTGTTAGTTTGAATTTCGAAACCCGTTCACATCTTACGAACATACATTTGCCGAATAACCAGCAAAGTTTAACGCTCCGAATGTATCAGGAGAATATAATGTTAAAAGAGGTAGCGGGATTGTTAGTTTGAATTTCGAAACCCGTTCACATCTTACGAACATATATTTGCCGAATAACCAGCAAAGATTAACGC
>JAGFPH010011558.1:6091-26631 GCA_018207615.1 Philaenus spumarius | reverse complement strand
CAAGTTATTGATTGTCTAAAGTTGTCTTAAGCTAGCCATTCACGGTCTGATTTGTAGTCCGATTCAATGTCCGATGTCCGAGGTAGGAGCGAGAATGGGTTTGATGGACGACGAGTTGGAAGATAGGACAAATCGGATTCCCATACCAGACTACATGATGATCCGACTTCCAACTTCCGACGGAGTCGGACTGTGATTGGGGTGATCGTCCGATTGCGTCAGTTTTAACTTTGATTTTGCTGTTGTTTGATCTTCCTTTTCACCCTATACTTTGTACATTTTTACTTCTATAATAATGAATAATAAAGGGTTTTTGGAATTTATTGAATTGTATCGGGAGAATAGGTGTTTGTGAACACAAGTGATGCAATTTATACAAACTGACATGTTTGTGAGCATCTTCGCGTCGCAATAGTTCAAAAATATTTTTTAAACTATTGCAAAATATAGGTGAATGTTTACTACACTGAAAAATGTAGGCAGTTGTCTACTATATTTAAAAATATAGGTGAATGTTTAGTATACTGAAAAATATTGGTGATTGTTTAGTATACTGAAAAAATATAGCCTAGGTGATTGTTTAGTATACTGAAAAATGTAAGCGATTGAAAGTATACTGACAAAATATAGGGGATTGTTTAGAATAGTGAAAATGCAGGTGATTGTTTACTATACTGAAAAAATAAAGGCGGTTGTCTACTATATTTAAAACAATATAGGTGATTGTAAGTATACTGACAAAATATAGGGGATTGTTTAGTCTAATTATTTGCATATATTATTTGCTGGACATTTTGATACAACTGCCTCGATTTACAAGGAAAGAAGGCTGAATTTGAAAAGTTAGTTAGATCGTAAGTTGGATGGTAAGTTGGATCGTGAGTGGTGAAACGCATCCAATTTGCAGTCCAACTCGGTCGTCCTACAAATCGGACCGTGAATGGCTAGCTTTAGGCATTGAATGCATGTGCATTAAGTTTTGCATATGACTAATTTAACTTGTTATTCATAAACTTAATATGTTTTGTTTATCAACCAGAAGTTACAAACCAATATTACACTGTTTATAATAGTTATTACATGATATTTGATTCACATTAAAATTTACAGTGTCTTTGTCATTTAGGCTAACCTCCAAAATAAGGCTGTATCTAAGGCTGTTTATATATATAATTACGATCTTTAATCTTTCATGGTCATGTTGTGGACGATTGAAATTATAATGAAACAATAATAATTATGAACATGATTCATAATGTTAATTATGGCAAACCAAAATTCTTACAGTATAGGTTACTGACATTGTAATTACCCTACCTTGTAAGATGTTATTTCAAGCTTGTCTTCGTATTTAAACTGACCGAAAATAAAATTTTATTACTGCACTTCCCTTTTTTTTTATTATTACAATCTTAATCCATAGATTAAATAAGTAATACATATAACATAAATAACATGTATGAAACGTAGATATTAACTGCGGTTTATGAAGCTCAAGTCGCCTTTAGTCACATTTCAAGTCTAAAAAAGTTGGATAGCTTCCACGTTCACATGACGATAAATTCTCTTTTCATGCCGAGAAGCGCAGTCTTGAATTACCTCATTTACACTCAACTGCGAGAGTTCAAGGCTGGATGACAATATCTTTTATCAGGTTGGCGCGTTAGTAATAACGGCACATTCAAAAATATAATTTTGTATAATACGGTTATTTTGGCGTTTGTTCAGACCTAAAACAATTTTTATCTCCAAAACAAACAATTATAGAGAAAGTTGCTAGAATGGTTTTTCATTTTAAATGTCCCAAACAACCTTAAAATATTAGTATTTCAAATTTGTTTTGAACAAAAATGAAAAACAGTAGTTCAAACAATTTTTGACCACCGTTGCCGCCTAGTGTAAAACGGTTTCCCATCAGGAGCGACGATGGGCTCTACTACGGTTTCTTGATAGACATATAAGGACATCAACAAGGACACTGAAAGTAATTACTTAAAAGATTTAATGTTTTATTTACTAAACTACCCACATCCAGTAAGAAATGTACTTACATGATGTTTTTTTAATTTTTCATGATACTTTCAAAACTGTGAAACCTCACTGCCACTCGCGCCGAAGCAAATTGGAACAAATTACAGTATTGTATACGCTGATATTTTCACTGAAATGAAAATAATAATAATAATTGTTTATTGATTCCTTTTTATATACAATTAAACAATATAGTAATATCTAGGAAATACACAACCATATTTTCCTGTAACCGATGGTTAGTGCATTTGATAAACTAATAAACAAACATTTTGATAATAATTAGAGATAAAATAAAATAAAAATGTTTAGTTACTATATTAGGACAAAAGCACTTGGATAAGGACATTGTTTTGGTTGTGCGGTATCCATAGATCCTGACGCATACGAAATAGAACCAGATTATTTTTGTATATAGCCTAAAAGAGGGATTACATACAACGAACATGTGTGCTAAGCTTTGATACTAATCATTTATTTTATTTGTTATAGGGGTAATGGTGAACTCCCTTATGTTAACTATTTGGATGCTTTAAAATAAAACTTTTGCAATATCCCTTCATGGTCTGTTTTTGTATTTTGATCTTAAGTAATTTTCTATCTACATTCATTATGTCTAACAATTCAAGGCAACTATTTAAACTATAGACAATAATTAATTTTAACACCACTCGTTAGAAAAACATAATTCCGATTATTACTTGATTTAAATCGCCAAATTAATTAGTAATTTGTTAATATATTAATTTGTAGCCTCATTCATTTGTTGTCTTATATGCTTTATAATATAATGCTAACATAATATCACAAATTTGGAACAAATGTGGATTACTTTGTTTCGTTTCAATGTTTCAATGTGAAAATATTTTTCAAACATTATACAATTTAGGCACTTTTTTTGGGTTTTTCTACATTCAAAGGTTTTAGAGAAATTAAGAAACACTAATGTTTAAAACCATGCTTATAAGAGATCCGATAATTTTACTTCTCTCTATTGACATTGCTTAGTGGTTTTAGTATTAGTTTATCAATTTATAATAAGTAAATCTAAACTACACGAATCTTAAGACGTGGATCTAACAATAAAGCATAGTGTAGGCTTTATAGCATATACACTGCCAGGGCAGCCGAAAAGGTGGCAGATGCAAAATGTGGAAAATGAATAGTGGTCCTAAAATAAAAGGAAAACATAGTTAGTTCTTAAAATAAACTTGATTAAATAGGTTTAAGTAAATTAAGAATGTGTTAAAGAGTAGATAATGTAAGTAGAGAGTAATAGGTTTTAGATAGTTCAAACATTAAAAAACCTACATGACATAATGATTAGTGAAAACGAGTAGTGTACGAGTTGGACCGAAAAGACGTACAAACTCCGTATTTTTAGTTCCCTAATAATTAAAGTGACGTTGTTATTTATTAGTTAAAATATTTTTTTCTGTATTTCTTTTAAAACAAGATAAATCCACAAGTTTTCATATTGCTATTAGATTTTTCAATAGGCCTATAGATTTTTAAATAAAACAGTTGATATTTCAAATTAATAATAATTAATATAGTAACGAATTTTTAAAGTAATAATTAAAAGTAACTTTTTTGGTTTTATATATATATACCCGGTTTCGCTTCTTAAGTTGATCGCAGAAAATTTACACATGCAAGTGGCTCTCTGTTAGAAAATATCATATCTCAAGTGGATCTGTATACATTTGTAAAATAAACGCATCGTAGTGGCTCACTCGTGTAAATTTCATTAACTCTTGTTGATCTATATTCGTTTGTAAAATATACGCATCGTAGTGGCTCCCTCGTGTAAATTTCATTAACTCATGTTGATCTATATTCGTTTGTAAAATATGCGCATCGTTGTGGCTCTCTGGTGTAAATTTCATTAACTCTTGTTGATCGATATACGTTTTTAAAATATGCGCATGGTATTGGGTCTTTTCTCGGACAGTATAATTTCTATGGGACTGTCTGTGCTGTTATGATTGTTAAGCTAAGATGCTTTGAAAGAAATTAATGTTTCTAATAATTTATAATTTATAAGGATATTTATACTCATCTAATTCAAAGGTAAGTTTATCTTTTTGATATTCAATAGGAAAATAATTGAAGTAAAAATGTATTGTTTAATTTATTTTAACGCTTAAAACAATTACGACATTGTTAAGGTATTCTTTTGCTGTTGGATATTTTAAGAAAATTTCTAAAATGGTTTATAACTAGTTTAGGCAGAACTCACACTATTCCAAATAGAAGAAATTATTTGAGTAAGACATAAAAGCTTTTTATGGCAACGTGCTTTCGATGATGCACACCTGTCAAAGATTACCAAATAAACGTTTTATTTGTTCTAGTCTTTTGTAAATTGTTTGCCGACTATTTATTTGCTTCAGACAGTATGATTTATACAGATTCTTATAATCCGGTTCACTTTGTAAGCAATTACTTACAAGAATAGTAGTAGCATTTCTTGAACAAAGGTCCCTTTTTTAAATATCATACTCAGACATTCCTGTTTCAAACATTTTGATTGAATTGTGACCCTTATTAAAGAGGATTTTAGTAGGTCGTTTAGACAGCGATGACACCATAATGTAAGTTTGTGTTATCGCTTAATGGTAAATACAAATTTACATAATTATTTAAGTTGCGTCTAATAGAACTTAAAGAACTAAAGAGGAAAAGACTGAAATTCTGATACCCTACGCACTATTAATTCAAAGTTCCTTATGTTTTCCAAATTATTTTTAAATCAACATATTAAAAGACTACTTAACAATAAATTTGTTTGTGCTTACACTAATTTTTTTTAAATACTTTACACTGAAAAAATCAAGGTTTGCATTTTTTTAAATAGGCATAACCTAGATTGACGAGCTACATTTATTGTTAATGTACTTGCAATGTATATTGTAAATATTGAGCTTGACTTGTGAGAAGATATACTTGATAGAGTAAACTTTGAACACAAAATCTCACAACTAATACAATAGTCAAAATATAATTAACTCATAATTTGACTATTGTAGCTCGTGTATCACTGAAGATGGCGACTGTGTAGTTGAAACGCGTTTGAGTTAATTATTAGTTGTGAGATTTTGTGTTCAAAGTGTATTCTATCAATGTATATTGTGTTTTTATATTTGGAATAACAGATTAGTGAACAATATAGGGTGAGTTTAAATTATTAAAATGCTTTCTGCCTGTTATATGAGTCCTAATCTGGCGATAGAAATCAATTGAGTTAAACTGCCTTTTGCAGAGAAAGAAGCGACATCTCAACAATTTCACAGTCATTTAAAGCATTATAATCATCCATCTTGTTTTTAGTAATATGTATATTTTTGTTATCAAACGTTAACAATTCAAATGTAACAAAAAAAGAACACATTTTAATAATAATGCTGGTACCGTACTGATACTATGTAATAATGAAATACAAATATTTTGTACATACAAAATTTCAAATAAATATATTACAGAGAAACTACACTCGTAAAACAAAGATCTTTGTTTTCCCACTTTACCAAGGATTGTTTACCACTTTTAACTTGATAACTAAAAATAGCTGCATAATTATTTAGCATTAATAGTAAGAATTGAGGTAATTTAATTTTATTGTTCAGTCATTGTATTGAATGGCAAAAGTATTTACAAATAAAAACTTAAAGGCTTTAATTAAATATTAAAAAAATTTACATTAATAATAAACTGATAAGTAATGAATCTATTAGAATAAAACTACAATTAATTAGAGTTTAATTCATATCACAACTTTTATACAGAAGAAAAATAGGTTTGGCACTTAATATTTTAATTATAATCATAAATTATGTTCAATATCTGGATTTTTACTTATCACCAGTATAAAAATGATTATATTCCGAGAAGTATTGAACCAATAAAATAAAATGTCTGATCCAGTTAGCGTTTAATACATGTAATAAATTTGTTACGGTAGAAAAATAGGTTGTCACTGAAAAGTTTTAATAAAACCATCAATATTTCGGAAATTTAGCATTTTTTGTTGTGACACTCGGAGATAAATGTTGTTTAACTTGAAAGTATTGAAACAATTTCTATTATACTGAGATGCTGTAAATTCATGTAGACAAAAAAGGCATGAAAATCGGATAACTGGTGAAAAACATTCTGCTTTTTATAAATATTTGTTAAATAGAACATACAATTAAAAAATTATGAAATAATTTACAGATAAAATATCATATTTTACTATAGAATAGTTAAAACCTCACCTTTCCAAGTTATACCGTTTTTTAATTACATGCGATTAAACTATTAAAAGCTATTACACTCGTCGTAAAGGTATACAGGAGGGCGTTCCGATCTCTGCTCATACTTTCGGTCAAATATAAATGAAATTTGAAAATTATGAAATAACTTACAGACATGATATCATATTTTTACTGCAAAATAGACAAATCAAGTTTTAATTATATGCGTTTACAAAAACTACTATACTTGTCGTAAATCTATAGAGAGAGGTGGGGAGTTCCGAGTGCTGCACATATCTTCCGTGAAATACTATTTCCTCGATAGCCAATTACTTATAATCTGCTTATTATTAATTAACCTGTAAAAATCTTATAATTTTAAAAATTAAAAGCTATTTTTATAAATACCACTTGTCGATGAACACGAATAGCCCATTTATTTTCTATGCAATTCAGACAAACGTTATGTAATAATTAATGGAAACTACATATATATCACATATAACTGTTCTTCACAGGTATACGATCCGTTGACCCGAAGGACCATTCTGACTTGGTTTTTGTTTAATTGTGTTGTTTTATTTTATGTTAACACTTTCCTATTCAAGTACAGTAAAACTAATAAGGTATAAATTAATCAATTATAGTTATTATGGCGTTGCACATTATCATAATTTGTGTTCTACTCAGTTTTTATGTATACATTACGTTGACATTTCTCATAAGATGGATGTTTCCTAAAGTATTAAAAATAGTGTTCATTTTACTGCTTAAATGTTTTACCTTTCTACCTTGTTAACTTCCCGCTAAAAGAAAATTGAAAATTTTCTAAAATCGGGAAGTTATTGGTTTTACCCCGTTTTTCGAAAATCGAGTATTCATCAGATCTCGACGTTTTGAGGTCCTAGGAATCTTCCCTGACCACTTCCCTGTCTGTATGTATGTGTGTGTGTATGTAAGTATGTGACCCGCTTATAACTTTTGAACGGCTTAACCGATTGGATCCTACTAAACGGCGTTCTAAAGAGTTCCATCAAACTTAGATTTCCTGAAAATTTCAACTAATTCGGACCGGTAGGTTCTAAGAAATTTCGAAAAAACTAAGAAATAAATTTTTTTCAAATCATGTTTTTTTTAATAACTTTTAAACGGCTTTACCGATCAATTCCAAAATCTAAACAGCTTTTAACCTTAAAAAGCGACGTCGATCGCTACCAGTCCGGTCAAAATCGGTTATTTCGTTCGTGAGATATCGTGAACGAAAGAAAATAAAAAAAGTGTTTTTTCTCAATTTCTCCGAAATTTTTTATCAGAAAAATTTTTGTTGTCGATTCTTTCAATGAACTCGAAAAACTGCATCGATTGCCGCAAATCGCATAAAAATCGGTTGATTCATTCAAAAGTTATGGCAGTTCAAAATTTCCAAAAATAGTGTTTGTTGTAATTAAACTTAGCGGGAAGTTACATGGATGGCCTTTAGGATCAACCGTTTTCCAAATTTTTGTTTGTTTGTTTCATTGTGTGGTTTTAATTTTATGTGAACATTTTTCTATTGGAGTACAGTAAAACTAATAAGGTGTATTCATCAATTATAGTTAACGTGACGTAGTACATTCCCATAATTTGTAATCTACTTAGTTTTATATGTATACATTACGTTAAGATGTCTCTTAACACGGATGTTTCATAACATTAGAAATAGTGGGCATTTTATTGCTTAATATTGTGGACTCTATGTTTAAAATAATCGCAATTATGTAATTTTAGCTTTAATATTTTTATGAAAAGAAATATAACAAACATTCAAGCATATTATGTATATTTTTTAATTCCTAATACAATTAGAAAAGTATGGTAAAAATTAAACTTTTGGGAAAGTAAACAAAAAATATCAAATGAAGATCTTAAAAAAAAAAAACAAATGAAATCATACTTAATAAACGCGACGTAATAAAAAAACTACCTTCCTCCAGCACCCCGTTCTCTGGCTCTTAACCTCGCCTGCAGCTACAATATGTGGGCATGAGCACAACATCAAATTTCACTCAGCTGAAACTGTAAAGCACACACTTCCATACAAAGATATGTATCTTTTCATAAACTGGGGGAAGGGTACTGACATTAAGCGTAAGGATTATATATAGTGCAAGTATAGAGAAAGAATTAAAAGGAAAAAGGCTCATTATATTAAATGTTACCGATAATATCAAGTGGTATTAGGGGGTGCTGCATTTCCACAGTGCCTATTCGCGAATACACCTAAAACCGTAGTACAACTGTAATGAATCCGAAGTTTAGTGAAAAGAATGTTTCGCTCAAAAAAAAAAAACAAAAAAAAACATCCTCCCAAACTGAACCTCTACACTTATAATAAATAACAATGGAGATATAACATATTAAAAATGTGTTAAATACAAAATCCGCTGCTTCAGAGCCTAAAACTATTGTGCACAGTCATTATTTATATAATAATAAAGAACGTTTTAAAGAAATTTGTTTTAAATTTTTTACTTATAGGTACTTATATTTAAATAGGATTGTTGACAAATGTTCTTCTGTGGGACTAATTAGTGTTCTTTAATGTCCTAGTAAAGTAATAATAACTCAGTTGAAATAGTAATTAAGAGCGAAATAATAATCTACCTTGAATAAACGCCCTACACAATCTCAATATCATATTAATGAAACTTAACACGCAAGATTTAATATCTTATGTTTGGTACTACTGACAGCCAACACAGCATTATCGGTTATCCAGTAAAAGTCAAACGGATATCGAGAAACATTAGGCTTTGTTGCTCTCTTCCTAACACTTTAGTTCAAGCAAGAACTCTGCCTTTCAATAGCCTTCAACTCTTAGATTGTAACCGAGACCCAATCTCATGATGTACATTTGTCAATGATTTACAACAATTTAGAACAACTATTGTTTGCTTTTGTGGCCCATGAAGACCTTAGTTTCATTCCAACATTTTTAAACAAAGTAATTTCTAGTGAACTGTTAAATACTATTAGTTGTTCAATTATTGTTCATATTTCAACAAAATGCTAACGTACTATATGTTTTTTTACACATAATGTATATTTTAGTAGAATAGTATGGGGTTTTTCTGAAGTCTAACCTTGCCTACAGGCATCCCACATAAAATTAATATATTATCATATTTTCACACATCTTATATTGTTTATTAGTATTGTATTATTCAGTATTATTGTATTAGATTTACTTCAACATAATATAATAACTAAGCCCACACATTTTAGGGTCTATAAAATAAGTTTTTAGTGAGTAACAAAACTTGAAATGTTGGTTTTCGAAATTTTAAAATAATATTTTTTGTATCAAGGCTTGGTTGCAATATAAAACCCCCTGAACCCTGAACTAAACTAACTTAAATGTCTAATAACAGTATTTTTTGAGTTTTTAAACATGTGTAAGTTGCCAACACTTCTTATTTTGATAAAAATATTTCAACCAGTAGATTACTCAAGTAGTAGTATTCTAAAGTTTTCCTGATGGGCTTTTCTTAGTGGCTTATAATTAAATAACTTTCACAAAACAAAGTTCAACCAAAACCATTATTTGATGGCATTGAAAAATATGAATACTGTACTAATAAAAATATTACAAACAGAAGTCGGTATGAATAAAATATTGTTCTGTACATTATTAAACATATTTTAATCAAAATAAACAAACGTTCAAAAAAGGCAATTTTAAGAATAAAAATAATGGTACTCTATGAATAATAACAAATTAAGACATCATTCAAATGCCATTCATAGTAAATAATAATGACTGGTTTTGAAGGGAGTTGTACTAAAAGAGTTGACTGGGTAGCGTTACTACGGGGTAATGGCTTGGACTAAAGTAGGCCTATATTCAAAGCCGGCTATTGGCGATGGCTTTTCGCCATTTAAGATATTTTTTGATGAGAAAAGTATCTTTCCTAATCCTATGAAGTCATATTTCAGCAAAATTAAATAATATTAAAAAATATCAAACAACAGAGCGTCACTAGTAAAGTTCTACGAATTATTTCCATTGTTTATTACCCACAATATAAAGGGTCACCCCAGGGCTTTTCCCGGCCAGTAAACTTTGGTTTATAGGAGTTTTAAGCTTGCAGTATGTTTTGCCTTTTTTCAGAAGAACCTTCATACAAGGACCTGACACTCTGAGAACAAACAATAATACTGACCCGAACCGTACCCACATGTTTTGACTAGATTGTAAACCCATGTTAGTTGTGTTGCTCTAGAAAGGTGGCATCTCGCTGTTGTTACAAGTGAAGGGAGAAATATAATCTTCTTTTCCTAATTCTGTGTTGTGGTTCTTACTGGCTAAATTTTTTTATGAAGATAATACATAAATTTATTTATATTTTTGTACTTTGAAAATGTTATTATTAAAACACTACTTTCTATCAATAAGTATATGGAAAGTAGTTTATTCATTCAATATAAATCAATTAGTTTTTCAAATTGCAGAGCTAAATGATTATTATAAGACAAAGTGTCGTTCCCTATTTAAAAGATGAGAAGTTGCAGTTTTTTCTAGAATTCAGAATCCTTTCTAGAATTTTGTGAAAACAAACTTGTCATATTACTTTTGTAAAAACATGGTTCATTGATTTACAATCATTATGTATAGTTTGCACCACTGGCTTCTACGTTGAAAAGTAAATTTACAGAGAATTGATTCTTAATTTCATCAATTTGAATAAAAAAATTTTGTGTAATAATGTTTACATCAGCGTGTTTTTTAGGCCTACATTTTATTTTAGAAGGGTTTTATTTTTAATAGGAAATGACATTTTTTAGACACATGACACAATAATTGTAAGAATTTTATGTGAGAGTATGATTTATGTTGTATATGAACTACAAAATTGAACAAGAAAACTCAGCTCTGTAAACCAATAATTAAAATATGAATGGATACAGAACCCAAATATCTGTGTTTAGAAGTAATATTTTTATTCGTCTTTTGACAAAATATTTTTCAAGTTTAGTACTTAAATTAGATGAAAGCGAGGTCAACATCCCATTAGCTGTCCAAGTAAACATTTAAGCAACACTCAACAACACGATTTTGTTTACTAGAAGTGTACATATTGGATTAACAACTTTAATCTTAAATGCAGCTATAATCTTTAACTATTTATTCAAACCTACCCAGTCATAAACGTGGTTTTGATAGTAGACTAAGCATAACTTTGCTAAATATAGTGCATGAATAGATAGTTTTATAATTGGAGATTAGGATATTTCTAAATACATCTAATCATAATTATATACTGTCATTATACCTTGATTTAGGATTGAGCAGGGGTTATAGGCCTATTTTCTATTGCTTACATACTGACCCCAATGTTCTAATTTAAAAATGCATAACTCATAAATTTCGGAAAACTTGCTCAGGTGTTTCAATAGTTAGTTGTAGTACATACACCTAGTTATAATACTATACTGTCATTATACTCAGATTTAGGATCGGGGAGGGGTTATAGGCCTATTGTCTATTGCTTACAAACTGACCCCAATGTTCTAATTAAAAAATCCATAAATTGGTAGGTGTAGGTACAACATACTGTTCCATTTTTTCTTAATGTTGAGTGATATTAATTAAGCAGCCGCCATTTTAAAACACCTTTTAAAAATTTGTTGTTTTATTAAGAGTTTTGCTCACATTGTACCTTTACTGTTATTTTATCTTGGCGATTTCAGTTAAAAGTAAACAGCACAATAATATTGCGAACTTTATAATTTTTAATTAAATGGAACTCTTTATAAACTAATAACAAAGCCACAATTTTGAAAGTAATTCAGTTTTTTTGCCAAGTAATTGAAATATGAGTTTACTACTTTGCCTCATATTTTGTTTAAGGTGGTTTTAGCAACCTTTATTAGGCAGTAGAGTATGTAAAATTTAAAAACCTTTGTACTTTTCAAACTCGCTGCATTTTGAATTGGGAGAGCACAATACTGTACAAATGGGTTAATCTTGACATTCATTATACAAACGTAGGCCTGTAAGCTATACATTACAATATAGCATGAATCGTCAATGTGTTTAGACGCAATCTTATGGAAACGGGTTTTTCTTAATACTAATTTGATGTCATTTAGAAATGGTTGCATAGACGAAACCAAACTATTCAATTATTTTCCCCTGTATCTTAAATATTGTTATTTTATTTAAGTACGAAACATTTGTTAACAGCGTCCTGAAGGTATGTTTTATTTATGCGAAAAAGCAAAATAGACTCACATTGAACAATGTATACTCTTATGTGGCCAAATAGTTGTCAACATTTGAAATAAAAAATACAAGTTCTGCCGAGGGAGTTTATGTGATACTGGTCTTGGTTAGATTTTTTTTTACAAATTTCTATATACAAAATTAAAACATGCTAAACATTTCAAACACGGCACCGTTCTTTCCACAAACTTCTGCTGATGGAGTGTATGTGCCTCCTGCTCTGCCAATTATTTATTTTTGTTAACAAAGTTTTTTTCAAACTACTTCGAGGTAAAGTTTAGACTTAGTAACACTTCGATTTATTTTTATTTTATTTTTAAGGGCTTATGCTCAGAACGTACCGTTTTGGTGCATACTTATTTAAAAAAAAAGTAAAAAATAAATAAAAATACAATAAGTGTTGAGAATGTGTTAAACTAACTAAATATTAACACCTACAATAATTATTTCAACATATAGAAAGTGTATTTTTTATTGCGTATCGTGCAGTGAATAGACGAGAACTGTAGAAAATGAAAGATTCTTAAATATCCTGACCTGTAGGTCTAAATGCTGCTGCACTCCTACAATATTCTCACTATATTAGGTTCAAATAGCTGTAAATGCCTTCTTCCTCTTTTCAATAATATGTTTAGCAAAATGTACCACTTGTCAGGTGTAATATGTTTAGAAAAATATACCATTTTACAAAATTACTTTAATTAATAATAAACAAAACTTGTTTTTCTTTTGTAATTGACGTTAATTCGGTTAATTATCAATTTTTTTGTAGGTTAGGTAATATCAAACACAAACAACGAAAAAGGCTTACTATATCGTAATTCAAACAGCTTTTTGAAATTCTGCTTTACCGTAACACATTTTATAATTTGAAAATTGCCCTTTTTTAAATAAAAATAAAAAGATCTCTGTCCTGATCAATCGTCATTCCCGTGAAAATACTAAAGTAACAATAATCTGTTTCCATTTGATTTGCAGTGGGTAGTCGCGAGGATTGGAGGGGCGAAGCGAGCAGGGGGGCAAACCCCTCTAGTTTTGAATAGCAGATGTAATTTATCTGATATTTCTGGCGTTCAGATAAATATAACACAACACACAGTTATAGTAATTGTGTATTTCCGTACTTATAGATCCAGAATTATTATTATTAGCAAGCAAATTAGTTTACGACCTACTGGAAAGTTGACCGTGTGAACCGTTTGGGTTGTCCTGCTCTGCTTTAGGGTAGAAGGGTGTGCTTTACCTGAACAAATTACAATAGCTTAGACGCTTCGACGTTCAACTCAGAAATATGTCTACAGGAGAAAGTTATTTATTACACGGGTTGTGTATGTATATTGTAAACGAGTTTTGCAGTTGAAGAACTTTATGGTTGAGAACACTTCCATTTTAGTCCAGGATCTGAATTGGGTTGAGTATGCATGGAAAGCCTGACGCAATTTTATTTCTGATTATTGTTATAGGCACTATAGTGATCATGAAAAGCCATGTTGTTGCCCCCCAGCGTGGTCGACATCACCGGGGGTAGGGGGGGAATATGGTGGGGGCGCCGTTTATTAAAACGCTTATAACTTGAGAACCGTTCAAGATAAAACATATACGCTTTTTGTCGTTGAAAAAAGCGACAATATACTCCATAAAATATGAGCTTTAAAAAAGGTTGTTACTTTTATAATCGTATAGTTGTTGGTTTATGAGTAAAGAGCATTTTTATTGGTAAATGAACAAAAATGGTGATTCAAATAATCAAAACCAATAGTTTTGTATTAAGAAAATCACTAAATAAGTCAAATATAGACATTTAAGTTATTAAAAGTGCTTCAATAAATTTAAGAAAGCATGTTGAACAGTTAATGCTACTATAGAGGTGTTTTATACGTAGCACTAATATATACAAGTGCTCCGCGCGCGCCACCGGCGACGAAAACCCCACATTTTATACCTTGTTCTAGTTTTTCTAATGGTTAGTATGAAGGACTGGTTTGACAAAAAAAATCATTCAATCCTTTTTAAAGAACCGTAAATTTACCACAATTTAAAATGAAAATCATCTTCCTGAGAATAATACTTTTCGAGTTGCAGCCATTCAAATTTCAAGCAAATTTTCAAAATTTTAAAAAATTGTTAGTTTTGGATATTATTTATGTTTTTTTACCGTGAAACAAGGGTTTTTCAGTAAAACTGATAAGGGCTAACTTTAAAGTGGAGAAATATAACTTTAATATGTGATCCAAATGGGATTTCTACCATGAATAGCTTATGAGATACAGCTGTTTGAATTTCGGGTACACTTCCAAAAAATAAGTAATATTATGAAATGTAAAAAAAAAACTAAAGTAGTTGAAAAATTTAAGTTGTTAGTACTAGGGTACAGTTACATACAATAACATCAAATTACATTACATTAAAAAATTTATATTTATCAAAATAAAAAATGTTATATAACATAATAAATACCTAAATAAATATTATATCCGGCACCTGGAAGGGCTGGGATTGAGGTAGGTTCTTTGTCTAATTCACTGCCCTTTCCTCTTTAGATGGTTGAAACTTGTCAACATTGAAAAGCGGAACCACGCAAACACTCTCTAGAACAGTCAAATTAGACCCAAACTGGAGAATAATAAAAAAGAATAAAAAAAGTCTCATTGTTTGAAGTTTTTCATTACCCTTTGCTCTAAATTTGGTAAAATTCCCTCCGATATAGCGTCGGGTTTGTTGGTGGGAGGGGGGAAGGGGTAAAAAATGTTTTAAGTTTTTTAGGGCGTATTTTCAAAACATTACACCCTAATGTTAGTTATGCGGTAAATCGCATAGAAATTGTCAATTTAAACACGTTTTCAACCAAACCTAGAGAAATACCTTACTTTTGCCCCTCCATATCTCCAAAACTATTGATCGCAGCAAAAAAAAGTACAGAACCATTTTTGTAGAGAATTTAATTGACTTTAAAAATGTATAGAACAAACTAAGCTCTAAAGAGAAGGATTTATGAAATATTTACAAAAAATCAATAAATACACACATTGTTTACCCCTTCTCACCCTCCCACCCCCAAACCCGACGCTATATCGGTGGAGACTTTTTATCACATTTAGAGCAAAGGGTAATGAAAAACGTCCAACAATCAGACCTTTTTTTTGGATTCTCCAGTTTGAGTATGTTTTGGTCTAATTTTACTGTACTAATCTGGATCATGATCACCCAGTTCGCTTATGTTTCAATTTCGAGAGAAATGAAGTCGTTCTATTTCCGGCACATTGTCACTCGATTCACCACAGAAAAACGAACATATGGCTAAACATTTCAATCCTGCTTTCCGACATTCAAACGAACCAAGGTGTCATTGTAACTGGATGAGAAACCTAAAGTTGACTGTAGTTCATTGATTTGCTTTGATCCAAATTTGTTGTACAAAATACACAACAACTCCAAGAAAAAGCGAGGATAAAAATGAGCAAGGTCGAACTGCAGCTATTAGGGCATGTGACATTGCGACAAAAAGAATGGAGAATACAAGGGTAGAAAGAGATGAAAATGACGTGCAACTTATTATTAAATTTATAAATGAACAAGACAACCCTTTAGAGTTGAGAAACATAGTGAGTGGAGTTATTATCACAGAAGAAACATCGACATTCCTATTTAACTTACAAGAAAATGGAAAAATTCTGTTAAAAAATTTTAAGAGGCAAAGAATTGTTGACAAAATAAAAGGTTTGTACGAGCCTATCAGGAGGAGCCCTGTGATGACAATGTCTTCGACAATGCCTGAAAAAACAGCAAAGGAAACAAAGAAAACCCCTTCACCAACAAACATTAACAAAGAAACAGAAAAATAACAACTGTAATACTTTACTGTAAAAGAAGTTATATAACATTTTTGATTTTCCTAAATATAAACTCTCATTTAATGTAATGCAATGTTATTGTATGTAACTGTACCCTTTTCTAACAACTTACATTTTTCAATTAGTTTTTTTTTACATTCCATATGATTTATTTCTTTAAAGTGTACCCAAAATTCAAATAGCTGTATCTGAGAAGCTATTCATGGTAGAAATTTAATTTCGGTCCCATATTAAAGTTATATTTCTCTACTTTAAAATTAGTCCTTATCAGTTTTGCTGAAAACCCCTTGTTTCACGGTGAAAAAATACAAATGCTATCTAAAAACTAACAAATTTTGAAAATTTGCTTTAAATTTGAACCACTGCAACTCGAAAAGCATTATCCTCAGGAAGATGATTTTCGTTTTAAATTGTAGTAAATTTACTGGTCTTTAAAAAAGGATTGAATGATTTTTTTTGTCAAACCAGTCCTTCATACTAAACATTAGAAAAAACTAGAACAAGGTATAAAATGTGGGGTTTTCGTGGCGCGCGCGGAGCACTTGTATATATTAGAGCTACGTATAAAACACCTCTATAGTAGCATTAACTGTTCAACATGCTTTCTTAAATTTATTGAAGCACGTTTAATAACTTAAATGTCTATATTTGACCTATTTAGTGATTTTCTTAGTACAAAACTATTGGTTTTGCTTATTTGAATCACCATTTTTGTTCATTTACCAATAAAAATGCTCTTTACTCATAAACCAACAACTATACGACTATAAACGTAATATCCTTTTTTAAAGCTCATATTTTATGGAGTATATTGTCGCTTTTTTCAATGTGCTATCTTAAACAGTTCTCAAGTTATAAGCGTTTTAATAAACGGCGCCCCCACCATATTCCCCCTCCCCCCCCGGCGATGTCGACCACGCTGGGGGGCGACAACATGGCTTTTCATGATCACTATAGTGCCTATAACAATAATCAGAAATAAAATTGTGTCAGGCTTTCCATGCATACTCAACCCCCTTCAGATCCTGGACTATATGGTCATGTTACTAATAAAAAATTACAGGTTATCTTTTATGAGCCCAAGGTCCACTAACATTTTCTAACTGATGAAAGTGGTAGTTTTACTTTTTCAAATTATCTGCCATAGTAATATTATACAGTTTGATGAACTTAAAAAGACCACCGTTGGGATTTCGAACAATATTTTTTTGAAAAACTTTAAATTGGGAACCTTACCTGAATCTATAAGTGCATTAAAATTACGGTGCTACCGTATTTTAAATCTTCGCAATTTTTCCAATATGGCCGCCATCTTTATTTTTTTAAATACAAACACCATATATTTATTTCAATTTTTGGTATTATAACATGTTGTTTATGACACTTTTGTTCGTTGGTATTTTCTATAAACAGGTTTGTTTATAGTCAAATCAGAGTGCTTCGTATAATTCATGCTCGTAGACTTTTAAAGCTTTTATAATGCCGACGTTAAAATAAAATTCTTAATGATTTTTATTTAGACTTATAATCTAAGTGAATTCAAGAAATAATTACCACAGCAAATAATAACTACTTTTCCTCCTATCAACGATAACCAAGCGTTGTTATAAGGATTCAAGATCCATGATATTAAAATGTTAATTCTATATAGGTACATATTAACTCTCCTTTCTCCTTTTCTATATAATCGTATCATACAGGGTGTTTTGGAACTCTGTAGTCCCGCTTTAGGAAATTGTTCATGGAGTCCGATAAATATAATATACCATATAAACATAATATGTCTGAAAGGTTCTTTGTCCGTCTTTTTTACACAATTATTATAATCGGATCTCATTTGAGATATTCACTCCAAACTTGGTACAAAGAATGATGTACATGAGCATTTTGTAATTATCTACCAACAAGAAAAGAATCACATTGTTTAAATGTAGAAGAATAAAACATTTAATTGGAAATCGGCCTTTAATAATGTTCTCAAATCTATACAGAGTACATGATTTCACCATTGGTATCTTTTAAATTATAAATCTTACAGTAAACATTAAATAGGGAACCTAAACTTGTTTTTGGCCTCCTTTTTCATATTGTATCAAACTTTCACATTTATTATGGAACCTCCTATACTTTATTTTAAGATTATTTTCTTGGTGTTATTTTTAATACGTCTAACCGTTTAAAAGTTGGACTGGTATCAAGTTTTAAAAACACCCTAACTGAATGGAATTTTATTTCGTATGAAAACGATTTGAACCAATGAAAAGTTGGATTTATACAAGTCGCTATCTAAATCAAGTATCCTAAATTTGAGATGTCCAGAGTATAATTGCTATATTTGCATCGTCCTGTGACAGTGAACTAGTTAGTGTTTTCTACTAAGTGTCTGAAATAGACTGACAGATGGCACTTCTGAGAATCAGCTCATCTCATTTATAACCAAATGTGGAGTCATTTTTAGAAAAACTGTCACAATTCCTTCATGCTCTTTCAATCATTCATTAAGCTTTGTAACGAGATTCAACCAAAAATAATATGTTTATGTATTTATTTTTAAAGAATTGTGTTGGCTCGCCTAGGTAGTTTACTTTTCCCTCTGGTCCACTTCTATTAAAGTTAAGAACTTGTAAAAACCCGAGAGGTTTGGTTAAACAATTTTATAAATTTTCAGTTAGGCCATTTTAAAACTGTATACCCCTCCAACTTTTTAACTGATAGCCGTATAAAAAAAAAACGCCAAGAACAAAAAGTCTTAAAATGACTATTAAAGTCTAAAATCCACATAAAGTATAGTTTCTTCAATAATACAATTGAAATTGTAATGGAGACCATTTACAATAATTTTAACTACATAATTTTCAATGCCACAAAAATAAGGTAGGTCTAAGTTCCCTACTTTTAAGTTTGCTATAAAATTTATAGTTTAGAAGATACCAATGGTATCTCACTTAAAAAGACCCTGTATACAAACGTAAAGACAATATTTTTTATGGATGTCTATAGAAAAAAAAATAACGAGATAAATAGGTTTTCGTGGATAACAATATCGGTTTAGGTTTAAAAAGTAACGAAGAGATTTATTAAACATTATATAGATAAAGATAATGTTAAAAAATTTGCCTTTATTGCGATTAGGCCTATATCGTGTTTGGGAACGAAATTGTATTTACGTTTGCAAATTTGACGTTATGAAACTATTGCCAAAACTAAACCGTCTCTCCCTGTACACTCTAACCTAAACATAATAGTTGTCGAATGTTCTCCATTACAACTAATTAATTATGAGTCTATATTAAACTAGTAAAGTAATATAACTCATTATAAATAGTAAATAAAAGCTCAATGATAATCTAAATTGAATAAACTATGAACGCATTCTAAACATAACCTCAAGCACCTACTAATATAACTTATCACGTAACACACGATATTGAATATGTTTGGTCACACTCATAGCTATACAGCATTGTGCGGTGTTCCAGTAAAAGTTAAACAGATATAGTTGATTCGAGAGAAAATATGCGGCGTGGCTCTCTCTTCTTAACTTTGTATTTCAAGCAAGCACTCTGCTTTTCAATACAATTCTTAGATTGTAACCAGATTTTATTTTGTACATTTGTAAATGATTTAAAATGGCCTAACGGACTCAATGAAATCAAAATCAATCATATAATTAAATAAATTTTACATAACTAAGTTCAACCCTAAACTAACATTTGATGGAATTGAAAAATATTTCAAAACAGAAGTAAGTATAAATAAAATATTGTTACATTATTAAACATGGTTTAATCAAAATAAACAAACCATTTCATTATTTATTTATTTTCCTCCCCATTCTTAATTCCATGAAATCATAGCAAGAACGTTATTTTATTTTTAAAGATATTTATAAAACACAAAAGTTATATTATATTTTCTGCTCCCCACTCACCACCTATAAATAATGACTTTTGATATGTCCATTATTAGACCTCCCCAAACATAACAAGAAGTTTCAAATCTTTGGGATTTCAATTGAACCTTGCTAAAACATCCTGTTAAGGTCTGTAGAAAGTTTATATTATTTACAATAGCCGGAAAGATCAAAGATGAGACGACCAAATACTGGAGTCGCAGGCAACTATTTTATGAAGGGTCTTAGAAAAGGGTCGGTAG
>JAGFPH010011557.1:0-16870 GCA_018207615.1 Philaenus spumarius | reverse complement strand
TATTTTAATTATATTTATTTCTTAAATCTACCCTCTAATCTTAACAACACCCCTTCCAGAAAAATGTTGTCCCCGACATTTGCTACAGTTCGGGAAAATCCCTGGGGGGTGTCCTCTTTGCTACTACCCTATTTAATATATTTATTCTTATTTCTAACCTAAAATCTAATACACAAAATTCTCCCTCTTTTATAAAAATAAAAATCATAAAATACCCTAAAATATAATCATGCTCTTCAATTTTACCATGTACCAATACAAAAATCTAATAACATATCAATTCAACAATTATAACAATCTAACCATATATCTAAAACTACAAATATTAAATGTCTGGGGAAAATGGGGTTTGGGGGAAAGGAACCGGCGCACCCTTCAGATAGCGACCCCGCTATCAGCTGTCGAGGCATGAAACACATTCCTGGTTCCCGTAAGCGCCGTCCACTTCTTCATAGGCTGTGTTCTTTCTTCCGTTGCTGTACCACAAAACCAATGGAAGAGGTCCCCGAAGAATGGATATGGCCTTTGTGTACGATGTCCGCTACTGTTGTTCCAGTCGTGCGTGGAGACTGAATGCTGCTATATCTCCTGGGTCGCTCTCTGCACTTTCCCGATGGCTGGTGCTCCTTGCTGTTGCCATGCAAGTAATCATTCTAGAACATACTTGTAAGCGATTATTATCTGAGAACACGTTCTGTCACCTCTAACTATCGCTGGCTGGAACTAGGAAAACTGCATGTTCAGTATCCATCATAGAAATAAAACACAAAAAAAAAATTTATTACCATAATATTACTGTGGTTGTTTCGCCTTAAAGGTGTCAAAAAAACAAAAAACAAAAAAAAACAAACAAAACAAACTATGGCTTAAAATAAAGACAATGTTTAAAATGAAAAAAAAAATATCTTATACCTTACCTAAAAAAAATTTTAAATGCTATAATTCTCGCTTCCTCTATGCTTATACTATGCCCTACACTACATGGTACATTATATTCTAACTTATGCGTTATCCGAAATGTTGTACTTCTTCATCCGTGCTACATGTATCACCTCCGGATGCAACCGCCCGTACCTGTACAACTCTAGCTCGTAGTTCAAAGGCGAGATCTTCCGTAGTACCGTGTATGGTCCCGAATAATCCTGGGCTAGTTTATTTGCCTTTTTTGGCTCTTTGACCAACACCTGCTCTCCGACTTGATACTCCACCAACTCACGTCCGTCGTTGTATCGCTCGCACTGTTTGTTTTGCGTTTGTGCCATAATCCTTGGTAAGTCGTGCCGCACTTCATGTATCGTTTTCAATGCTGCTAACGTGTCATGGTCCGGTATACTGGGGAGAATCGCCAAATCTATGGGCTGGTTCGGTTCAAACCCGTGGAGCAGAAAGAAAGGAGAGTGTCCTGTAGATGCATGTTTTGCCGAATTGTAAGCCAATGTCACCAGTTTCACGTATCTCTGCCAGTTATTCTGCTTTTCATTAACATAACAGCGCAGCATGTTTACCAAGGTCGAATTATAACGTTCGGTAATACCCTGAGTCTGTGGTCTGTATGCAGTCGAAGTTTGTTGCACTATCCCCAAAGCTTTGTACAATTGTTTCAATGATTCCGCTACGAAGTGAGTCCCCCTGTCTGTCTGGATACTCGCGGGCATACCGTATATCGGTATTATGTCGTTTAACAAAAAATTCGCCGTAGTACACGCGTCCGCCTTCTCTGTTGCCTTGACTATTGCGAATCTTGTTGTATTATCGGTAGCGACAAGAATATACGACTTCTTGTTTGACTTAGGTAGCGGACCCATATAATCCAACGTTAGCTTCGTAAATGGCTTCACGTGCGGCACTATTGGCTGTAGAAACCCCTTCGGTTTTTGTCTGGAAGTCTTCATAGTCTGGCACAAATGACATGCCTTAACATATCGAATAACATCCGCCGTCATAGTATTCCAGTAATATTTCGTCTTAATTTTTGCAAGCGTCTTTGCAATCCCCGCATGCCCCCCTGCTGTTAGAGAATCATGATAGGCCTTCAATACACTCGTTGTTAATGACCTTGGTATTACCAACAATTGCTGAGTCTGTCCATTCGCGAACTGTTTATAGTACAGTACGTTTTCTCTGATCGTATACAACCTTGAGGTCCGCAGGTGTGCTTTGTCAGCGTTCGTTGGGTCCAATATCGCCTGCCTAATCTGATACAAGTACTCGTCTTGCAGTTGTCGAGTTTCTATATTTATCATTTCGATGTTGTTTATTTGAAATTCTGATCTAATTTCCGGTATATCGATACACGCATCATTTGGGCTCCCACTCAAACCATCTGGCACCCTCATAGCTGTTCCTGGCTTATGTTTTATTTCAAAGTCATAGTCTATCAATTTCATAGCGAGTCTGTTCAACCTTGAACTTAGTCTTTATGTTTCTGTAGTATTGCAAACTTGCATGATCATTAAAAACCGTGAAATGTTTGCCGTAAATGAAAGGTCGGAAATAATTCACTGTATATACAACACTTAGTAATTCGATCTCTGACACGGTCCATCTCCCTTCCGTGCCTGTAAGCCGCCTACTAACATAACCAATGGGCTTTAGCGTCCCGTCTTCTTGATATTGTGAAAGCACGCCTCCTATTCCATGCCTGCTCGTGTCGCACGATATCACCGAGTGCCTATCCTCGTTGTAACTAGCCAAAACCGGTGGCGTCGTAAGCGCTGTTTTGAGTGTCTGGAATGCCGTTTCTTCATCTTGTGTCCATCGTAGCACCTTCTTGTCTGCGCTTTCCTTCCGCGTCAAATCCGTCAGTGGTCTCGCAATGTCGCTGAATTTGTGAATAAACTTGCGATAGTAGGAAGCTGCCCCCAAGAAACTTCTCACATCCCTCGTTGTTACCGGCTGCGGGAATTCCCTAATTGCCTTCAAATTCTTTTCCAATGGTCGTATCCCTTCCGCAGAAATATTGTGGCCCAGTACATCTATGTTCGTATAGAAAAAGTGGCATTTTGAAGTTTTTAGTTTCAAATTCGCTGAATCCAATCTTCTAAATACCGCTTCTAACGATTCCAGCTGAATTTCAAATGTTGCCCCATATGACACTAGATCGTCAACATATGTAATCATCCCCTGATAAAGTATTCCTGCAAATAGTCTGTTCATACTCCTTTGAAATGAATTTGAAGAGTTTCGCATTCCCATTGGCAACCTCGTGTACTGAAACAAACCCCTGTGCGTTACGAAAGCAGTGTACTGCCTGTCCTCTTTAGCTATAGGCTGTTGGAAGAACGCCTGATTGATGTCCATAGAAGAGAAGTATGTTGCACCCCCTAACGTATCAAAGATAGTGTCGGTCCTTGGTAACGGAAATCTATCCGGCTGCACGTTCTCATTCAGTTTCCGGTAATCGACTACCATCCTCCACTGGTTCCCTGGTTTCTTTACAAGAAATGCTGGTGCTGCGAACACGCTCTGTGAATCCTCTATTACGCCCGCTTCCTTGAGTGCTTCTACTTGCCTATCCAACTCCGTTCTTTCCGCCAAACTTAACCGATAAGGAGGCAATGCGATGGGTGTATCGTCCTTCATCCTGATTTTGTACGGAGGCATCCTTGCTTCCTGTATGTCCTCCGGTCCACGCGCGAAAAGATGTACATATTTGCTAATTAACTCTGTGGCTGCTGCAAACTGTTCCCGATCCAAATTTAGATTTATGTCGATATTATTTCCTGCCAAATCCTGTAATGATGAACTGCCTAGATTCACATTGAATGTTGGATGCTGAATATCCTCTGTCATTGGCCGGGCGTCACCAGCTGCGCAGTATGTTGTGTCATTGGAGAACGTAACTCGGCCTAAGTCCGTGGTCAACAGCACCCTGCTTGAAATCGTTTTAGGGTTCGTGATCTGCAGCTGCACAGGTGTCTCCGCCGTCATCGCACATACATGCAATCCTCGCCGCTCCATCATCTCTGCCGTCGGCTCGAATTCGTAGCGTAAGCCATTTTCTTCTTGCACGTCCAACCGTGGCTCGATGCACATCGTACTATGTGGTTGCAACGTTATGTCCTCTCGTGTGGAAGCATTCTGCGCTGTAATTTTTGCAACCCGCGCCGCTCCCCGAACGTCAAAACATGATCCTCGTAAGTGCAACAACCTTCCTTGTAAGTGCACCGTCCTGGCCTCGTAGCTAATCAACGCCTTGTTTGCCACTAAAAAATCGTTACCTAATATGATGTCACATGCCAGGTTACTCACGACGTACACAGCCTGCGCATACGATACACCCTGGATGTTTAGTAAGGCCGTCGCTCTTCCTGTAACCGCTATCTGGCCGCCATCCGCCGATGTCAAAATAGTGTCGTCTGCCTCCAATGGTGTAGTACAATCCCCGAACCTGCCATTTACACAAGATACATTGCTTCCTGTATCCAGCAATATTTGCGTAGAGACTCTTCCAAGGCTCCCCATGACATGCAACACCTGATCCTTTCCTTGTCGCCCGTGTGTATGCAATATTATTGGGCCCTCTTTACTCGTTCGCTGTTTCACTGGAGGCGAAATTGCGTCGTGACGGCTTGGTTCGCTTGACAGTGACCTTGTCTCAAAACTGCTGAATCCGCCATTGTTGCTCGACTGTATATGTTCTATACTATTCCCGTGTGTGTTCTCTGTCTCCCGATTAGCACTGAATTGTTGTGTGACGAAATCCAAATGCTTGCGCTGTTCACTCCTTCTGTCCGCCTTCCACTGGAACTCCTCCCTCGTCATCTCCCGCTTGCCTTGCAGTAACAACACATCGTGTTCCCGAGACTCTTGTGACCTCGTGGAATACCGCTGTGGTATCCCTGGCCCTAGTAGTTTTTTGGATAACCTCTGTCGCAGTCTCTTGCGAAGTGCCCCGTCTTTCCGCAAACAAAACACCCTCGGGGTCGCTCTAGTCGGTAGCCATCACGCTGTGCCGAAGTCGGTCGCCTCTCCATTGCATAACCCCTGCTACCTTCGTTGTGCTCCCGAGCCCAACGCCCGCTGGTATTTGGCTCCATACGCGGTGACCTGCTAGTTCGATAGTGATCCCGTACTACCCTACTGTCTCTCGCTGCGTCTTCTCCTCGCCGCTCATAAAACTCTCCTCTGCGTGGTGATCTGCTTGCTGGAAACCGCTCCCTGCCGCTGCTATGATCCCTCCGCGTGTCCTCGTTCCTAGGATTGTATGCGTCTCTTCCACTGCCAGTCGTTACCTGCATCCTATCCAACATTGCCATGACCTTGTTTATTTTTTCATCCATTTCCTCCACTCTTCTGTCTGCCGAGTCAGGTGCAGAATGACATCCTAAACGCTCGCGCATCAGATAAGCAGCCCTTTCGTACGCTTTGATGTTAGCCCCCAACTTCTTGAGTGTCGTATTGTCCAGCATCGCTATCTGTTGCAACAACGCTGGATTCAACCCCTTTAGGATATACGCGCATAATTTTTGTTCCGGCATTTCCCCATCCACTCGTGCGCACAAAAGCTCTATATCCGCCCAATACTGTATGACCGACTCGTGTGGCAACTGTACCCGATTATTTAACTTCATCAGAAGCATTTCTTTCTCCTGAGTGGGAGCAAACACGTCCGTAAACATCCCCTTCAATTCGGCCCACGTGAAACCTATATGTTTACGCTCAAAATTTTCAAAGCATGACAGTGCAACTCCCTCCAAATACATGGGAAAATATATTAGTTTCTTCTCATCCGTCCATCCGTTAGCCAAAGACGCCCGCTCAAATCGCGTCACGTGGCTCAAAATATCCTCCCCCGTAGTACCCCGGAATCTACCTGGATCGAAGAAAGGTAAGCGCTCCGCCATAGTCCGTGGTATCGGTAAACTACTTGTACTACACGTGTTAGGCCTATCCGCTGCAGCAAGTTCCCCCGTTCCGTTCTCAAATTCAACCGTATCGTAAATGTGAGATTCGTCAAAGGTTACCGTCCTTGCCTTCCGTTCCTCGTGCTGTTCTACTACACAATTACCGTATTCGCGAGTTGCTTCACCCAAGCTCATACCCGCATTCAACCTAATTGTGATCAAGCGCAAAGCCGATCTTAAAAACTCAAGATCCGCTTGGTCCGGAACACGCAAACCTAACTGTTGGAAAACCTGAATTGCGTCCTCCTTCCGTAAAGATTTTATTTCAGCCAGCGACAAATTCATCTACGAAAATAGTTTAAACGCTGTGGAATAGTAAAAAAAAAATATAAACGGAATGGAATTGCTTGCGTCAGATACTACGAGTGTGTACTCATTCATTGAAGAAACAACGTGCAGCGTTAACACATTCCAATACCGATATCGCGTAACACGCACACCATAGATAGCGCACAACTTGGAAACTAACCTGTGTTAAATCCAACTACTTAGTTCATCAAATTTAAAACACAGATATCTTGTTACCAAAATTGTAGGCCGTACCCGGGAAGACCATAAAGTACGAGGAAAGAAAGATGCAACAATTTTAAATAATAAAAAAAAACAACAATACGACCCTCGCGATACTGTTTCCCTTTAGTAAAAACACCGTTTCTTGTAATAATCCACCCACTCTAAATATATCTATATTCCTTCACTTAATATCTTTCACTGGAATATTTTACACTGTACAGTATATTACCACTTAACTTAAAACAGCTTTCACATTAGCCTAATATAACACAAAATATATACTCTTGTTTATAAAATAACAAATTACATCACATAACTTTCACCAACATATAATATCTCTACATTCATCAAATTAATAAATCAGCAATCAAACAAACTTATGTCAAAATACACTACCCACACATTAATAATCATCAGTCATCTAATCCCAAAGTAAACAAAAATAAATCTTTGAAGCTATACACTTATAATGAAATGAAATGAAGATAAATTAAAAAAAAAAATTTTTTAAACAAGAGCGTAATTCAATAATTTTAATTATAATTTCAAAATAAAAATTATCAAATTCACAGCAAGAATAGCCTTACCTAAAAAAAATTCAAAATAATGTCTCTACATCCTTTGAAACTCAATAATATAAAATTTAATTTAATTCTTAAGAAACCAGATCACATCAAAAATGAATAATATATCACACTAAAAAGAAATAATTAATAATTTTGAGACTTTAACTAAAATAGCAACTGAAATTTGTTAACTCGGTAATTCAAAATGTATTATAATCTATCATTTAACCCTAACACAAAAGGCACAGTAAAAAAAAAATTTACTTACAAAATAAAAGAATCATCCTACCCAGTACATATATATATATCTACTACCGAAATACGGTAATAACTTCTTAATAAATTCTCAAATTAAATCCTTAAACAACAACAAAAAAAGAAAAACTTTCTTTAAAAATAACTAAATGAAAAGTAACTCAACAATATTTATATTCAAAGTAAATAGAATTTCACAATTAAAGCTTTAATTCAAACTCCCAACACTCGATTTCGGTAAAACTACTAACAATCCCGCAAATTACTAAGTTTAACAAATAAAACAAAACCTCACAGTAACATTTAAAATATTCTAACATACATATTACGAACCGTAGAAATAGGTTCACCCAAAAATTTAATCATAAACTGCTACTCGGACAAACTACTTTCTCCGTACAAAAACAAAACTGAAAAATACGGCCGATCCGTCAACAAAAATTTAATGCCACCTTATTGTTCCAGTAAAAACTGAACACCGGCCGATGCCCATTTGCTAGGGGTAGAAATAACTGTTTAACTGCCCAGGGTTCAAAATTACGGATCACTAAGGTTCAGGGGATTATAATAATAGAAATCAACCAGTTCATACGTTTTACAATTTATTATCAAGTGGTTCAGTGGCAGACTACTATTTTTATTACACTAAGATTCTACAACAAGATACTTAATCCTTTTAACACTAATCAATTTTAATAATCTAATTAATCAATTTGGCAATACTGCTCCAAGACGAAACACCCAAAGAAAATAGCTATGTTTGTGTAATTCTGGCTTGAATAATCTTCTACTTTAATTTAAATAAAAAGCAACTTAAACACTTTACTGATGGATATCTGACAGTATTTTTTCCTACCTATTTACCAAGGCTCTCTAACCGGAATTCTCGTAGCCCGAAATGATCACTTCCCGACCAGCAATGCTTTCTGCCTTCCGCAGAAAGCCCTAGCTCTGTCCCACAGAGTCTCCGCCCGGCACACAAAAATACTGGTTCCAGATCTAGGTCAGTATGACCCTTTTATAGTTTGTCAGGTTATCCAATTGCTTTTTTGTAAGTGTGTCTTGTCCGAGTCAGCTATTTCATAACTTTCTGCTCTATTACACAATGATGCTCCACTTTATGTGTCTTCGTCTTGGGCTAGTAAATTTTAAATTATTCTAAACTTTATTTTAATTATATTTATTTCTTAAATCTACCCTCTAATCTTAACAAAGCAAAATTTTTAAAGGTAAATTATTTACTAAATGTTAGTATTTTATTCTTAAAATGCTTTTCATGATATTTTTCAAACAATATGTAAGCAATACTTGAGATAATTTTTAAGGTAAAAGAAACATCATCGATAATTTGTACAAACTGTGATTTAGACGAGACGGGTTTATTTATAAGTCCACGAAAGAAAGAAATGTAAGGCGTTTTCTTTATTGTTAAATTAAGATTGGTTGAAGGATGGTCGTATGATTTTGTGCGAGGTCAAGAGCGAGAGAGCGCGAGATACAATGTTTTCTTCCCCTATTTTTCTGGTATGTAACGACCATACAGAGCGAGAGCGACTGAATATGAAAGAAAGAGACGGAAAATGAAGCAGAGCTATTTTAGTCAAATGAGAAATTTTGAGACGGCAGGCAATGAATATTTAGGCGTTTAATATTAATTGCTGTATATTCCGTTGAAGTTGTAGGTGGTGTGTATTGGAGCATTTTGTTAGTTATTGTTTATGATGAGTACTAAAAAAAGTGGAGGGAAAAAGTGTTCTTACATTAATTGTCAGAATTCATCAACCAATGCAGATGTACCTTTTTTCCATTTTCCAGTGAGCGATAAAGAAAGGTAAGAGATAGTGGTTAGATCTAAATAGTTAATTTTTGTTAAAGTGACTGCAAATAACGTATAAACAAATAAAACATTGTTATGGTAATTATTAAGTGGTTCTAGTAATATAATAATTGAAGAGAAGTTTACAATTTGTACAAAATTTGTACAGTCCAGTTCTATGATTTGTTCTCTACAATTTGGTACAAATAAATTTGATTTTTAATAAAGTATATAATATTCGTAATTCCATTTTCAAAATAGCCTGCTTTAGTAGCGTTTCTTGACGCAGGAACATAAAAACATGTCTTTCTGAAATGTTTTTGAAATTGATATGTATTTTTATGCACTCTATTTAGAACTAAATTACAAAACTTTTGTTTATCTTGAAATAAATTATAAACAATATTTTACTGTGTTATATAACTTTATTTACATAATTTTTGGTGAAATTTGTCAGACGTTTAGACAATTTCTTTCATTCTAGAATTTCTGAGACCAAAATAAAAGGATACATAACATTTTCAAGTATACAGTTCAATTCTATGTTTTATTCTCTACAATTTGGTATAATATAAATTAATTTTGAGGTAAAAAATACATCGGCCTACTCATTTTCAAAATAGGCCTGTTTTAGTAGCGTTTCTTGTCGCAGGAACATAAAAACATGTATTTTCTGAAAAAAAGTTTTGAATTTGATAATTATGTTTATACTTTTCTATTTATAACTAAATTTGTATATTTTGAAAAATTACAAACAAATTTTATCTGCTTTTTATATTGGAATAAAGTTGAATATTTTTCTTCCGTTAGGGCCTATTGAAAATTTTTTTTATCTTGAGCCAATAACTTTTGTAATTTTACATCAATCAATTTTTTAGTTGCTAATATTAATTTTCTGAACCTTTTTCTATATAAAAAAAGCTGTGGAACACTTTTGAATTGGGTTAGAATTACTATTTTTTACGAGTTTTTGAAAATATGCTTGCAAGTGGCCAAAACTCCAAAAAATTTAATACCACCGGTTAGAGGGAGTTTGTTCTACGTCAATCCACTGCAGAGATATTTAAAATGCTAAACACAGTACGTTGTTCAATCTTGCTTATTTCTGAACATATATTGATGAAACTTGGTAATAACTTCATTAGTCCAGATTATATTGTTATTTGCTTAAACCTAAGTATTTTAAGCCCTCATGGCAGCAAACCTACGTACTCATAGCACATGTAATTTTATGGCGAATAAATAACATTATACATCTCCCTTATTAATGAACATACGTTGATAACACTTGGTGTAAGGCTTGTAATCATTAAATGCTTGTAATCAATTGATATTTTGATCAAAATTAAAACATTTTGTGAACCCAGTTGCAGCAATCCTATATAGGTTCTCATTTCTAATGTTATTATTATGAGAAATAATTCAAATGCTATCTTGCTTATTTAAAAATATAATATTATGATAAAACTTGTTAAGTGGCTTCATCAATATTATACAAGCATTGGATATTTCCAATCCCAAATATACAAGCATTGGAAATTCTCCGAGTGCGCAGATTTGCTGCGACTGGGGTATTTTATTTTTAAAGTATTAATCTGATTTAATAAATCTAATAATAACATCTAATAATAAATCTGATTTAATAACATGGACAGTTTTTGGTAAATTATATTTAAAGCATATGCGTACAATACCTCAATGTACATATAAAAATACGAAGAGGTAGGTCATGCCAACAGTAATACACAAACAGTCAACACACAACAATAACTATACAAGGTCTAGATGCAATAATAATTCTGGTTTTATTCAGGTTAGATTCAGATATACTGATCACCTACCATTAGAAATATGTATTTTTTAGGTGCAACTTGTGGATTGTTAATTGTGGCCGAGATGATCTAACAGAATTAGAAGATAAGAAACTTAAACACAGAGTGGTGTGTTCAGTACATTTTAAAACTGAGGCCTTCTCAAACTCATCGAGAAAAAAATTGCTTCAAAACCATCCCAATGCCTTACCAATACCATATTTTGAAGTACAATTAGTCAAGTCCCCCGACTCATTACCTGTAGGTAGTGAAATTAATCATAATTCTGTGTCTACTCCAAAAAATGACCAAGGGAATACAGAAAATATACATAATATTTATATCACCGCATTGGTAAACAACAATGAAAATAAAGAAGCTTGTAAGCAAGAAACATTGCAACAATTTAATGCAGATTTCACATCGTTTACTCACACTCCGATTTCAGAATCAAACCAAACACCACTTCCTCTTTACGATCCAACACCCAGGAAGAGAAAACTGTTGAAATCGCTATCAAGGCAAAGAATTGTTCTTAACAGAGCTAGAAGCAAAATATGTTTCATGAGTAAAAGGAAGAAACGACACACTGAAAACGAATTGTTGGATATGCTTCCTCTTTATATTTCAGGTAATAAAACATGTTTTAAATTTTGACAAATGATAGCATCGGAAGCAAATACATTAAATAAATATTAAGCATATTTAAAATTTGTTTAACTACAAGGAATAGCATAATAATTTATTTTATTTTTAAAGTGATCGAGAACTAAGTCAATCATACTACATTTTCTTACTTAAAAAAAAAATCAAAGTTTAATGATACACGTAAAGCTAATAAGAGCGTAGACTATTAAAAAAAAAGCGTAAGCAGCACTGCCGCATTACTTTAGCCGAATTCTTATCAGGGAATAAGTAAGCTTAAACCAAATAAATAGTTGTTTATTTTATTCATATTTCATATTGTTTTACCGTTACCGAAAAATGGTGCAGTTACCTTACACGGATAGTGAAACAATCATTTATTGGGAGCTTTCTAGGAATTTCTTTATTCCTTTACTTTTACTTTATAATTTCATTTTACTGTCTTATATTTATTGCAGTTATTGAATTAAATAGAACAATTAAACAGAAAAAAATTATAATTTTGGTTTAAGTTGGTCGGATTAGTCTTAAGATATGTTGCAATATTTGGTTTTTATTCCAGGAGAAACGCTGGTTTTTGTAAAAATGCAAATCAAACACCAACAGCATCGAGCGTGGAGTGAAGATGAAAAGAATATCGCTCTATCTCTTTATTACAAATCTCCAAGTGCTTACCGTTTTCTCCGAGATAGAGGTTTTAAGTTACCATGTTTAACTGTAATTAGAAAATGGATTAATGTATACAACGTGTCACCAGGATTTACTGATGAAGTAGTTTCTAAGCTATATAAGAAAGCTGCTTCAATGACTGATGATGAGAAACAGTGTGTACTTGTCTTTGACGAGATGAGCATAAAAAAAGCTCTTGAATATGACCCAAAGCATGATTTAATAGAAGGGTTTGAAGATTTAGGGCCTCTAGGAAGAACATCAAACATCGCAAGTCATGCCCTTGTCTTTTTGTTACGAGGACTAAAATACCAATGGAAGTGTCCTTTTGCATATGTCACCTCTAGTAATGGTGTTAAATCGGAATCATTATCTCTAATGATAGACATGTGCTTGGAAAATGTTTTTAAAACCGGGCTACAAGTTCGTGCAGTTGTTTGCGACCAAGGACCGACAAATGCTTCCGCAATACGACTATTGGGTGTAAGTGAACAAAATCCACATATATTGTTTGGAGGTAAAAAAATTAATTTTCTGTATGACGTTCCACATGTATTCAAATGTATCAGAAATAATCTGCTCAATCACGACATTGAAGTTGATGATAAATTAGTTAGTTGGAGTGACATTCGAGCCTTTTATGAAATAGAGCGAAACAGCCCAAATGACTGTAGGGCTGCTCCAAAACTATCGGAACGACATATAAGGCCACAGAGTTTTCAAAAGATGAGTGTTAAATTAGCAACTCAGGTGTTTAGTGCTTCAGCTGCAAGAGGCATTCAGACTGCATGCAAAACGGGCACATTGAACAGTTCCACAGCTCTCGATACTGCAGCGTTCCTAATCAGATTAAATGATATATTTGACTGCCTTAACAGCAAATATTGTTATGACAGCAATCCCCTCAGAAGGCCACTATCGGATTCAAACACAAAGGCCATAAAATGCCTAGAAGACGCAATACCGTTCGTCCATTCATGGAAGTTGACCGATGTAAAAAGAAATCCGCCTTGTTTCGGTGGACTTCTTCTGTGCATTAGGAGTGTTCTATCACTGTATGCTGTTCTAAAATCGGAGGGTAACAGCTATCTACTAACGGGAAGGCTTAATCAGGACCCAGTTGAAAATTTGTTCGGTGTCCTGCGACAAAGAGGGGGCTACAACAGCAATCCTTCAGCAAGGCAGTTTAGAAGGAATTTACAACATGCGATGTCAATACGCCTTATGAACCCTCCTGGCTCGGCAAACTGTGAACCAGACTGCGACATTAACCTTGATATACAAGAACGACTAAGTGGAGATTCAACAAATGAAACCTTGGATGAAATTCATCAAGCAGACGACCTAACCGATTGTACTCTTCAGACTGAATCTGAACTGTACCTCCCATTTCAAAATCTAGGTAAGAAGTAAATAATTAATTATTATATGATTTCGGTATATTGTTATACGTCTACTAATCCTGTTTTTTTTAGGGTCAAGATAAATATATTTTACTATAAAGTATAACTAACCTTGAAATATGAATAACAACAAACATTTACTATCACATGCTTACATATTTTTTAAAGAGACTTTTACAGCTGATTAAAAACACATTAGACATTTAAATCAGCTGTTTCATTGTAATCAGTAAAAATACTGTATGTTACAATATCTTATGAATTTAAAATTTATAAACCCATAGCTAGAAAATTTTTCAATTTTTTGTGAAGTTTTTTTATTTTTTATGTAAATAACAAAGGTTATATGCTCCTACAAAATGTAGACCTAACATAAAAATGTTGGGAAACTCATAAGAACATTTAAAAAAGCATAGGATACTTTTTCTTTTAGGTAAAATTGTTAAAGTGTACATTTTTTTGTAGATGAAATACCCCACATCACGTCACATTCTGATTATGATGCTCTCACTGATACGTCACCTATGGAAGACAACGTCATAATGTATATTGCTGGCTGGTTGGCAAAAAAAAGCAAACGACAAATTCGATTGCAGTGATTGTACTAATACAATTCTACGGGCACGGACAGAAGACTCCTTAGAAGTACCCAAAGAAGACTTCCTAATTCGTATGAGGGCGTTCACGTGTCATACAGAAGAATTCGCGAAATTAAATTACCCTTCTGATGATTTTTTTAACATTGTACGGAGCCAAATACTGTTTTTTTCTAAATTTTTTAAAGTGCACGTTGCTGAAAAGAAACTACATTGCAGTCTTGTGCAAAAAATCAGGGAAGAGACTGAACGAGTTCATGAAGGTTGGTTTACTTCTCAGTGTACAGATCACCGTATTTACATGTTGTCAACCCTAGTGAAATGTAAATTGTACTACGCGGTAAAGTGGAAATCACAAGATCTAAGAGACAGGGCTCTTATAAATATATCCAAGCGACGAAATAGTGTGAAAGACAAAGAAGATAAATTGAACAAAAAGTTGAAGAATGTTCAACACGTGTAGTTAACTGCATAGGTGTAACCAGGACGACCATATGGGGGGGGGGATATATATAATAATAATTATAACACATTTTAGGCTTTCCAAAAGCACTTTAAACTGATATAGGTAGGTATACTATTTTTACTTCCAATTGTGATTCAGGCCTATTTTATAATAATTTGACCTGCTCTTAACTAGGCCTATAGCAATAAGTATTCATTCTCTATAGTTTATTATAGTGTAAAATATTCCAAGAGGGAGGAACAAAACTGTATTGTTGTATGTTATTAATTCACTATTCATAAAAATTTTGATGTTGATTGGTACTATGTTAAAGATTGACTAAAATCATAGTAAGAATTTTACTGGTTAAGAAAAACTTGTATCTTTTAATTTTAGTACATGGTTAAAAAAGTTAGAAATATTTTTAATTAAAATTGTTTATTAAAATAAATTATAAACATAATAATCAAGAAAGTACTTTCAATAGTGGTAAAGTAGTCCAAAACTCACTAATAAACAGTAAACTTCAATTTTTAGTAATGCGATATATTTTAATTATTCAAAGTGTAAACAAACTGTGAACAATTTTTTTACAATTGGGGGGAGGGTTATGACCCTGGTTACGCCTATGGTTAACTGGCAGTATTTTTTTCGATTAAGTGTCCATAGAAAAAAACACATGTTTTTATTGTTAAATAGGTCATAAGACCTGTTATAAACTTAAAGAATAGGCTATTTGTTTGTATATTTTAATATGTATTTCAAAAATCTAGTGATCGCTCAATGGTCGAAATTCGACCATAATTCATTACAATTTTTAATTTGAATGTTATTAAGGTTATATTGTCAAAGACTAGACTATACCTGTATAATCACAGATTTCGCCAAGGCTACAAAGTTTTTGCCATCTTTTTCAAATTATATAACATTTAAATAAAAAACAAATTCAAAAAATGAAGATTGAATACTTTTTATATATTTTTTTATACAAATAAAAAACCAGCGATTAAATAAAATGTTGTCCATTGAACTTGACATACATATTTTTATAATTTAATAAGTGATTCAAAACTTCTGGGAAAACGATTTTTTTATACATTACGATGCATAAATTTAATGGTCTGCTCCAGTAAAAGAGAAAGCAATCGGCAACTCGCACGAGGATAGGCTTAACAATGTAGTTTCATGGAGCAGAGTGCTTTGACATTGACTCACTTCAAACAATTTTATAATTTTTTTTACCGTTTTATATAATTTTTATATTTGTGTGATGAGAAATAAACTAAAGATTCTGTATTAAATTTTGGATCCGGCTTGCGTTTTACTTTTTTGAATTTTATTTTAATTTTCTGAGGAAGATAATTCCAACTTGGTATTTAAAAAATTGTCAATTGTATAACAAATGGAAGGTATTTAAAACAAACGTTTACATACATGGCTGATTGTAATTTAAAGATTATATTTTATTTATTTTTCAGAAATTGCAGTATAAACTAATTATATTTATAAACTGGACTGTCAATATGCGTGTAGCAATAAAACGAGAAACAGAACTATTAATTCATTATTTACAAAGTATTATAAACTCAATACAAATTTAATTTTCCATACACGAAATAGATATATTTACTGACAAAATATATTTGTAGCAATACAAAATATATTATTACTTAATTATTTACAAAGTTATATACGCAATTGCAAATTTAAATTTAAAAGAAAAATAGCCATATTTACAATATCAATTATAAAATAATTACAACAAATTGTGTTCCTGAAAATACCTATATAAGTTATATTTAGTTTCTAAACAAACAAAACGCGATTGTGTCTGGGATTGTATATAACGCAATAGCGAAAGTTTTTATTCCCTGTCCTTGTGTGAGTGGGGTAAACCCTTCGTTCAGCCAGCCGCACTCGGCAAGTAATCTAAATATAGTACAAATGAATTGCATTATCGTTATACCAATGAGAGGGGAGAAACACTATCTCGCGCTCTCTCGCTCTCCAACGCACGCTAAATGGTTTGCCAGCGCTTCCTCTCGGAGTTGCGCCCAACTACAAATCTTTAGGGCGCCAAGTTTGTAAAATCTGTTAGAATTGAGTCCATAAGACGTGCGCTTCTTAACATTTAAGTATTCATTGTTTTTACTATAATTATAAATATTATTATATTTTACATAACTTAATTTAATAATAATATAAAATATATTATGTTAATAGGCCTATGTTACCCATAAAACTA
>JAGFPH010011556.1:13975-34021 GCA_018207615.1 Philaenus spumarius | reverse complement strand
CCAAAATAAGTCACATGACGGACCAATAACAGGTAATATTTAATATTGTTACTATTATATTATCCTATATATTACTAGTTTTAAAATGTTTGTTGCTCAAGTGTAAGGTAGTATTAAAACAAATACCTGGCCTAGATATATAAATTACCATTATTGATGGTAATAGTTTGGTGGTGAGCTGTAAATATATTGTATAGCCTGTTTAATAACTTATGTTAAGAAATAATAGTCCTCCTGACTAGTATGTGTTGAAAAATCTCTTGATTTACATGATCCAGGTCATCTTGATTCAAGTTCTGAAGGGCAAGACATGGAACAAGGAACCAAATTAGAACTCCCATATTGGATGGTGAAAACATTATCCAATCAAGATGTAGCTGTTATTGAAGTAGAAGAACCGAAAGTGTTCAAAGAATCGTACCGGTAAGCTGTATTTACCACCTAGATTTAAAATCTAATATGCCTAATTTAGACTTTAGAAATTACAATTCAGGTTTTTCACTACCGCATGTAATTTAACCTGTAGACAAGGCGGCAAATTTTTGGCTGGCTTCCCCCTACTTTTTTTATGAGTGTTATTAACAGTTATTTTTACTTTAGAAACAATAGATCAGGTAGTTGTGAATAATTATAAGTCTTATTTTTCATTAACAAAATGTAACGCTAATTATATTTTTCATAAGTACAACATACAAAATTGTTTAATTACAGGGATATATTGAAAGCTGATGCTAGTGTTGTGGATCTGCATAAAATGTCAAAGTACTTTTTTCAATTTGGTAAACTGCTGTCGCATATTGAAACATGGGAAGGACAACAACTTCGTAACATGTTGGTTCAGGTATGTAATGTCAACGCTTTGTAACAACACAAAAATATATTGCACTTATAATTTATAGGATATTATTATTACGTTAGTATTTGAAATTATCCGTACATCGTGCCCTAGCCCCCCAGTGCTGGGTAATTTTTTCTACTTTACGGAATCGGTCTCTAATCTTCCTAAACTATATTAGGAAGACATTGTATAACTGCGAGAGGAAAAAGGTTGATATGGGCAATATGGCTGCATTATTTATGTCTCCCTAATTTTGTAATTAAATTAATGTATTCTCGCAAGTACATTATAGAGATTCAGGTTTAGTAAAAACCAATCAAGCTTGTTACAACCACTCCTAGATGGTGCTGATGAAATCGTTTTTACTTGTAATACAATATATTGTAAGTAAAAGTACAATACCTATATATAAGTACGATATATATTGTAATTACATATATATATATATAATATTACTTACTTGTAGTATTTGTTACATGTAATACTTGCAGAGATAGTAAAGTAACTAAAGTGTTGTTAATTTATCAGTTTTCTTAAGGCAAGCCTTAGCCGAGTGGATATGGTGGTATCTTCCTGATCAGAAGATACCGGGTTCGAATCTTGGCTAGGGTCCAGGTAGCTTTTCATATCTGTGGTTAGAGGGCAGAAGTAAATAAAACAGTGATTGGCTCGCTTCCAAGCTGACGGAATATGACTAGTTACCTGGTCTCCGACTTGGTATGTTTTGCATCTTTTACTGAGGAGGTATTTATGTATAAAAATCCACAAACGGTTGTTCGTGTTAAGGAACTTTAATGAAAACCAAATTTAAAAATCAATATTTTAAGATCGGTGGTTTCAAGGCCAAGGCTACAAAAAAGATCTCTTCTGTTTTTACTCTTTAAAATTACAACCCTAAACCAATTCGCAACCAATATTAATTAATATAAGGTTGTTTTAGTTTAAAGGTTAGCATCCTGCTTTTCTGGGTTAATTTCATACTAGCTATTATGCATTTGTTACTACTCTGGTGCGTTCACAATCAGAGAGTATTTCTTATAAAGCAATGTTCATGACAAACACATTTGCTATGTGGGAGAAAAACTTTCATAGGAAGATTTCTGACGGAAGCACACACGACAAATACACTAAACATCAACTGATAAAGAAACAAGTTACGTAACAAACTAGACAAAATATAATATAATGCAACGTTTAGCAAAGAAATCTTTCAGGAAACTGAAGCAACAAATGAAAATGTTTCTCGCCAGGGTTTTCATAGCCTCCAAGTTATTTAATATGAGCCTTATAGAATCGACAAGTCGCATATAATTTTCTGGATTTATATCACAATTAATTTAAGTTACTGATTGCAAATGCTCACTTTCTGGCACATTTATTATAAACATTTTTTACAAGACGTTTTCCTGTCAATTCAAAGTGTTTGTGTTTCAGACATTCAAGGACAGATTCCGTAAACTTTTGGACTGGGCTCAAAACATGGGAGCAGATCAGCTGATCACGGAAAGACTGGATAACTTGGAGAGGCAGTTGTTGATAAACGGACGAGCAGCTCAAACTAGACTGAACAAATGGTTAGCGTCCGGTGCTGGGCATATTGTGGCTGCGGATATGGTCTTGAACCATAAGAAGCGTAAACTGTCTGCTTTGGATATATTTTGATTGATATTAAATACAAACATACAATCTGTTTTTATAATGGAAATTTTATTGATATTGTTTTTTGTTTTAAAAGTTAATAATATTTATTTGTATAATTAAAGTGAATTTTGTGACTGTAATACTTGATACTTTTATTTTCCCTTAATGTAAACCTATCCATTCTGAATTTTAATTGTCAAAGAACCAGCTGTTTCAAAATAATGTCTTCTTTATTCTACATCTGCATTATTCCAGATGAACACCAAAGTTGTAAGTTACAGTGAAATATAGCATAGCCTACTGTGATCTTTTCATCAATGTAGTAACTTCTTCAACTCTTCAAGCGTCTTATTTGTATGGCTCTTCAGTATTTCTATGATTTTGTAAACTTTAAAAAATTATACTCTGCTAGTAACTTAGTTTAAATCTTCCATTTAATCAAGATCAAAAAATTACCGCTAATTTTCCATTTACCCTATTGTGCTACTCAACTATTAAGGAGAGTTGCATTAATATTTTCATGGACCTGAGAAAAGCTTTTGACTGCTTTTAAATAAATTAATAAGGTATGGTATTCATGGCAAAGCACTGAAATCGGTTACAACATACCTGGAAAATAGAGTTCATTACGTAGAGCAAACAGGAGCCGAGGGGAAGGTACATAAGTCTGACATACTTACAGTTAACCATGGGGTACCCCAAGGGTCGATCCTGAATCCTGTTCTTCTTTCACTGGATATTAATGACCTGCCATCACATTTAAGTTGGAGCTCAGCCCTTATGTATGCAGATGAAGACCATCTTGTCTGATCAAGACCATAGCGCTTTAGAGATTGAATCTTTCATAACTATAAATCAAGCCATATAGTATTTCACAAGACTTAATCTAATACTAAATTTAGAAAAAACAAATTACATCTCATTCTCAGCAAAGAACAGAAAAGATTGCAGTGCAACAGATGTTTTTGCAGGTAATTATCAACTGATTCAAGTAGAAAGTATAAAATTTTTTGGGTTGACAATTTGTTCGCAATTTAATTGGAGTAATCATGTAAGTGCATTGTCAACAAAATTGAACTCCTCTATTTCCATATAAGTGTTAATATCTCTGGTAATTATTTCCGTTGGTAATGTTAACATCCTCGGAAACTTTCTGATTTGAGAAGCTGTTCATTTTGTAACGTAGATCCAGAATCCACTGCTGGAGGTTTTACCCATTCTTAATTTAACATCTTCTTGAAACAGATTTACAATATCTTTAATGGTCAGATGAAAATTTACACAAAACCAACCGCCAAACCATAAGTAACTTTAAATTGTTTCAGTTTTTTTTTTTGCTTTAATAACGCCATTTCTTACCAAAAGAAAGACATATTGGTAAGGCAAACCTTTCCTCAGTCTTACAGGAGGCAACAGTTGTAACCAGGGAAACAAAGCAAAGCAAGTTTCAAATAAACATTTTCCTCCTTTATTTTAAGTTCTACGAGTATAAAAACCTAGACACTTGTAGAATCTTTACCTTGCCTGTCACAGTTGATTTTCTCTGGAACTGAAAAAAATATTTTAAAGGAATTTCATTCAACTATAAAGCTGCCTGACATACACCAATAATCAGAACTCAAAACATCTTATTCTATGAAATTTTAGGGGGCAAGAATTTGGTACCTATAAAAATATATGTTTTATTACACTTTCTTGTCAGACACTTTCTTTTATATACAGTTTGGAATAGCTTTAGGATACTAAAACTGCTTTTCAAAGAATTGTAAAATGTTAAATTTTTAAGATATTTCCAAAAATTCTGCTCACCCCATTTTAGAAAAATACTTCATGTAAAATTTTGAAACAATCAGTGATGTTGGTCGTACTTTTCAGGAAAACTATAGTAGATCAAAACTTTAGTAAAAAAGTGATAAAGATTTTTTTCCGTCGTAGCATCAGGGCCGTAATTACGCTTTGTTTCGCCCTAGGCGAAACTTTCTGTATTATAATTCGGATGAAATTTTGCAAATATATAAATTAAGATGTTTCTGCATCCTCCTAGAATCATACAGTTATTTAGCAGAATGAACTGGTGACGTAAACAAAATAGACTAATATTTGAATAACTTGGTCAAATTCTATATGCTCTTTGCTAATTTAGTCTCGATGAAGAGAAGAGCCAGAGAGTTAAGGGTGTGCAATACCAGGAAAAACAGTCCCATACTGTTCTCTTCAACATAATTTATCTTTCATCGAATTTTGAAGATAATCTTTTGTAATCGTTGAAGAACATCTAAATTATAGTTTGTAGATGACAAAAATGGTAAATTGTCATTTTTATTAAGATGTTTGCTTATAAACAAGACAAAAATATGATTTTCAGTCAATTCAACTGAAAGCAGTAAAACATCGGAGCGAATTTTTTTGACCTACTTGTTATATATTGGAGCTTTCTGAAAATTTAAATGTCACGTGCACATGTCGGAAATAAAGACTGTCATTAGAAAAAATGTAAGTACATACAAGCGATAATAAAGTAGTGCTTGAACGCCTTACCAGTGCACTATCGCAGGCCAGCTTTCTCAAGGCTGATTCCGCTCACCGAATTCTATGCATTTACTCAAGTGGTATCGCACGCCCTTAAGTTTAACTTGCTGCAACACTATCATAGTGTTTGAAGACAGCAGAACTTGTTTAAACAATAAGAACAAATCTACTCTTATAACAATTCTTTATTTTAGAATTTCCCTCATTGAATCACAAATTTCCCTTTTCCGATCCACCACATCGAAAAAACCCGTTTCCCAATAATTAAACTCAACAAAAATTTAGAAGCATTATTTATTTATTAAAAATAATAATGAAATTAAAACAATTTCCCGATCTACGTCCTTTCAAGCTTTCACCCTAGGCTGGCCTTATGGGAAATCCGGGCCTGCCTACGCAGTACGGAACTCTTAAGGCGCAAGTCATACTTGCAATTATCTGCTTTATTATTAATTAGTGTTTACACAAGCTATTATCTTATAAAACAAATTTGAATTACTAAAGTTTTTTATTACTACACCACGTTCCACACAAATCAAAGTTCAGGTCCAAAGTTCACTTCATACAATAACCTTCTTTGTCAAACAGATAAATGAACTAGAAATGTGAGATAATTTCCTCCGCTATGTTAGTAAATTCTGGTGTACTAAATAAAACAGATAATTCGTTTTTTTAAATATATTTTATTTTCCTAAAATTATATTAACATGTTAAAAAAATCAATCTCTATGGTATTTGAGCGAAGAAAATATATAAACACACACATATTTAAAGATAAAAATGAGAATATAATAAATCACAAAAAAATATTTACAAACGCCTGGCTTACTGGCTGCCTCTTACAACCCTGTTATACCAAAACTAAGAAAATAAAATTAGCTCTACTTTACTTTTATAAATAAAATGATGACTTGGGTTTTTTTTCAAAGGTACAAAATCGCTTTAACAATTAAGAATGAGATGAACACAAATTGTCTTTACGGATGAATATACAATGATAAACTTATCTCAGTTTGTTCTGGTGTAAAATTACAGGATCCAGTAAAATCAGAAATGAAAACATAATATTCTGCATTAAACAATAAAATTACACACAACTGTTTCAACTATACTGACAGTAAAAATATATTTTTTTAAACGCACGATCATATTTTTAAGATTATACATATTGCAGTAAGGCCACGTTAATTAAAACCTTATTTTAATCGAGTTGATAAAATATCTAAAACATAAAAATCGAAATTTTAAAAGTGAATAGAATGAAATTTGGTTGTATTGCTTCCTTATTTCATTTTCAAAACTTTTAACTATAATATTTTCTGAAATATACATTTTTCATTTATATTATGTTAGTAAACGGATGCTCAGATTTTACTTTATACCACATTTATAGATTATTTCATTTAATTCGGACAAATGAAAGTATTGTTCTGGATTAATGCAATTGAGGTATTATTGTTTATGAAATTATGATTTAAACAATCAGTAGTTGCGTTTTTACATTACAAAAACATGTCTGAGGTAATCCAATTTTTAATATATTTAAGATTTTCAAAGATTTTATGTCCGTGGTAAAAGAAAATAGTTGACAAAAAATCATTTATACATCAGTTAAGTATACTCAGTAGCTGTTTTAATAAGGCCATCTTGTGTGTTTATTGTGCTAACATTATTCAGAACGTTTAAAAACTTTTAACGTACTGTCAGCAAATACATTTTTTTTGTTGTGTGTAATTTTTTTTGTAAACGTTATGGGTACATTAATTGTCAATACGAAGCATCCGCGTCAAGGCTCGGTTCTTCTTTGAACGCCATTCTGTAATTGTCCGGATCGGAGAGGTCGCGTAATATAACAGCAGTGTGGATAGGACTGTCCATCGCTCCGTTGTGGCCGTTGTGAGTTCCAGGACTGTGTTTAGGAGACAGAGCCGAATGGCTTTCGGGAGAACCTCCGGAACTTTGATAACTGCCGACGCTCCCTGCTCCTGTAGTGTTTAGACCATGACATTGCTGTTGGCCGTTCTGTTCAGCTGTGGCGCCTGGTCAAAAAAAAAAACTTAAATAATGGATGTTGAGAAGTAAACGTTTACAAAGAGTAGATTGACTTTTTTTTTATTTTTCTTATATTTTGTACTAGATTAAATAATGACTTTGTTCAAGTAAAACATGGTTTTAACAAGTTAAAGGCTAAAAGCATGAAATGGATATCCAATTGAGATGAAACTTTGCAGTGTTGTGTTAAGCATTCATTTCTGAGGTAGATTAAAATTAGAACATAGAATCTCAAAACATATACGTTTATTCAGTCAAACACTTTTCATCGACAATGTTAGCAGTGTTATTCTTTTACCACAGTGATAGGCCTACTCAAAATATTAAATAAATCGCCGCAACACTTTCACGGATTTACCAACTCCAAACAAAATTAAAACTAACTATTGATTATGTTGAGTATTACTGAATAAACAAACGTATAAACACTTCCAACACAAAATGTTTATAATAAAAACCAAACCATTAATAAAATAAATTTGTTAAAAAACTGTGACTTTTGTATTTGATTGTTTTTCTTGGATGCCTAGATTCACTATTTTATCATTATTACTACATCAATCAACTCTTTTTGCTCAGAATGTATGAATACATTGAAATAAACTAAAGATAGAGAGACGATTGAATTTCGGTGACTTGTTTTATGGAAAGATAAAGTTCATTATGGGAACGGTAGAAAGTCATTTCCTGGTATGTCAAAGGCTAAGACGGAGAGTATTTTACTGAAAATTATTTAGATTAGATAAAGCTTTATAGAGATATTCTGTCTATAGCACAAAATAGTATATGCAAGTACAAACGGCTATTTTTTTAAACCAAATTAAATTTTTTTCACAAATTAATGATTTTTGGAATGACAGTATTTAATAAATTTACTAAACTAAAAATATTGTTTTACAATGTATGAGAGAAATGAAAAATTCATTTATAAAACCATAATCTCAATTCAACAAACTTGTGCAAAAGGAGCAAGCTAAAAAAACCAACAACTATGCGTAATAACAGAAACAGCCATTAACTTGGCAATAAGCACAAACTCCCCGGGCCATCTGTCTTTTAGATTCGCTGATTTCAGAGTTCAGTAATCTTTTCTTTGCAATTATCCCTTTAAGTCAGTTTATCTATATGTTCCAGAAGTTAAATACTATCAATAGGTAAAGCTTAGTTCTTACCGGAACCATAATGAAACTAAAAATATAATTTATACCGAGTTTATTTTGTGCTCTATAATTAGAAAAGTGACAAGCAACATCTAGTCTATTTTGTACTAACTACCTGACTAGAAAATTGACCAATTTAAAGAAAATTGAGTTTCTTAGTTATTCCAAATTTCATTCATATGCATAACAAATTTTTTTTATACGGTACGTAAAATACTATTTTTTATGTTTGCACAGTTTTTTTGATGTTGAAGTTTAAAATTATACCAATTTTTGTCTTATTAAAGTAACTGACAGCAATAAATATGCATTCAATAGTGCCAATTCAAATCATTGACATATTTCAAAACATGAATCAAACTTTCCTGCCACTCCAGGTAAACGGTTTTTATGAAAATGATCACACCCCCACAATATTAGCAGGCATTTCGATGAAATAATTTACTACTAACCATCCCAGTTATCAAAAGCACTTGTAAGTATTTGGAAAGGAGCTCATATTATAGCAATCTTTAAAGTAGCAGAACTGATTTTGAATAGATTGAACTGAACTTTCAATGAAGCAAATTATTTAGCAATTTTGAGCAAGCAAAATACATAAATGTTTAACTTACCTACAAGCATGGCTGCCATAGTAACACATTTGTCCACACCTACCAAAAAAATAGCAATTACACCTTGCCCTAGGCCTAATAAATATTATTGTTGTAAATCTAGGATGATAACTATTCGATAAGCTTAGGCCTACAATGGAGTTTTTAAAGTAATAACATTATTATAAGAGAACTTAGGAAGCATATCTGAATATTGAGATAAGGTTATGATCAAAACTTAGTAGATGATATTAAAAATTTATTTAAAACAGTAATGGGAATTGAACAGTGATAAGTGATGGATTTTAAACAAGAATTGCTTAAATGTGGCTTAAAAACAGAACCTAACTTTATTAAGCCGTTGTCACAGGAGGTGATTTACAATACTATAATTAATGTGACAAGCTAGCTACTGCTACAAAAGCTCCATGACGACTTGAATTGAATGTGTTTACTTCTATTTATAAGAACGTTCTACTTTAGTGGATACCTAGTTGCTACTTCTGATTGGGACAAACTGAAGGTATTGGTGCTAAACGAAATAGTCAAACAATTACATAATATGTTCTAATTAATTACCTGTTTTAATTGTGGCGACAAAATCAAGACTAGTACTTGCGTCAAGATAGTTGTGACTACTCGATAAGGCAATTTAGTAGCAGATACTAATAATGATATGTTAAGTCAAAATGTGTGGCGTGGGCCTTAATGGACTGAATTTTATTATATAATATTTTAAACTCTAAAGATGCAATTTGTTTACCACATTTGCTACAAACAGAAGTTAAACTTCATAAAACTTTTTGATAATGTTTGTCACAAAAAATATTTCTATTTTTAATAAATATGACTTATAAAAATACATAGTTATGTGTCACTAATGAGCCATGCCAAGGTAAATAGTTATGTTTGATTCTAAATTTGTTACAATATCATTTTGTTTTCTTAAAGAAACTACTTCCTACAATTTATTTTGTACTATACTCTAATAACAATGTTAATAAAATTTAATTAATTTCTTAAAAGTGGTAAGACCAATAAGGGTATTAGTTTCAGTGTAAAAAATTAAAAAATTTAATAGTCGAGCTCCAGAAAATGTTTTGCTACTTATGTAGTTGATTTAAGTTGTACTATAAAAAAACTAAATTTGAAAATAACACTCACCACCAAGTAACATTTCCTGTAATAAACTGTCGATTCTGGCGACTCCGAAGAGCTTAGCGAATTGTATCTGCTCGATCATTTGCCAAGTGATGGACTGGAGAGCCGGCAGGGTGAGTAGAAGTTCACCGAATCGTCCGCGTGAGTCGTACTGTCGGTCGCTTATGTAGTCTTCTAAATTAATTTGAATTTGATAACGTAAGCTTTTGATTCTGTTTGCGTCGCTTAGGCCTTTAGCATCTGTAAACAAATAGTTCGGATAATGAGCCACTTTATCACTTACGCAGACTTATTAACATATATATATTTACTGTCACATATTGCGCTGGTGGTACTCGGTAATTATTGTTTTTGATTTGTGTTAAATGTTTTTATTAAGTAGTGTTTTTAATACCTGACAAAAAATGAACAAATGTCCAAAACATTTGTTTTGAAAATAAATTTTAAAATGTAAAAGGATTGTTGCTGGTAAGTGACTTTACAGTTATATGTTAGTGTATCTGATAGCTCTAGGTTACCAATTATAATGAAAATATCGACTATGAATTGATACCAAATTTGTGAGGTATCTGAAAAAACGTTAATGACTATATTACCTTTAGTAAAGCCTGACTGTGAGTTGCATTTGTAACCTAGCTTTTCTAGTTTAAGTGTAAAAGAAGATATAAATACACATTTTTTATATGTAGTAAATATTAGTACATTAAAAAAATGAAAAACCTGAACCATAAATGATAAAGACAGAAATTAAAATTGTTATGATTAATGTTTGAAGTTAAACATTGCAAACTCATTGTATAAGTATCCAAATCACAAATAGATGTAACTAATTTTATCTTATATCCGTTGTGCGACTTCGTTCAGCGTATGTCTGTGACGCGTTTCGAAACATATGTTTCATCATCAGATATTAAAACGTTCACATTACATATAACATAAAAACATTTAACTCACAACACAAAACATACAACCGTGACATGTAATTCGGCAGACATCTACTTTATTAACCGAGCGAAGCGAGGTCTCCGTTTTAACTCGACCGTTCGGCATTTCGTCTGTGTGTCTGTCTGTCTCACGATTACGGCCAAACGCCTTGAACGATTTTCATGATTTTTTTCATGATATAGTATTTTCCATTTTTCATTTTTAACCCCTTAAATATAATAAAAATGGCAGCCGCACCGTTTCTCTCAGTGTAAGCTTTTTTCCAAAGCTAGTTTGTGAATTAACCATAAATCGAATTGAAAAACTAATAGCATTTTGCAGGTAGCAAATTTGATGTTCTACAAAATTGTTTTCTTGATTTTTGTCCGTATCTCTAATGGTAAGCTCACAAAACTTCAAATTGTTAAAATCGTCCAAGTTTTTTTATTTTAACCATGTTTTTATACGTTTATTCTTTAGATGTCTTCATAAAACCTTATAATTTTATGGAGAGGGAGAGAGAGAGAGCGCTACCTGCTGTCTTGTTCTTTCCTGCGCTGGCAAGAGCGTTGTGAGTTGTGGTTACTTCCTTACTGGCACACTATTTTTAACCTAAGCTCAAAACCACATTTGTTACTTCAACGAGCGAATTCTACTGTTTACAGAACTACTAGTATAGCAGTCGAACGACTACCCGTTATATAAACCCATTACGTACATCGGTAGTTGTTCTACCGCGGTTTAACCCGAATTACATGTCACAACTGTTGTGTTGCGAGTTAAATGTTTTCGTGTTGTAATGTGAACGTTTAGGTGTTTTAATATCTGATGACGAAACATACGTTTCGGAACGTGTCATAGACATACGTTGAACGAAGTCGCTCGGATTTAGTTCAACATTGTTCCCATCTCAGGAGATAGGTGCAGTGGAACTTTTTCTTTTTAATATAAAAACAAGTTTTTATGAAATCATTATTGCCTTTTGTTTCACTCAAAAGGAAGGTATTATACACGGAAGATCAGGTGCATATTTTGAATGATTTTAATATTCGTAAAATTTTCTTCAACCGTGTAACAAATTTAGAAACACGGTTAGTTCCATTCGCAATTTAAATTGCTAAAAATTTCGAACTACCGTAATTAACACTATGTTTAACTTACTTGGGTCAAAAAAGACGATGGCTTTCAGACATGCAAATTCAGTATCATCAATTTGTACTTCCATTAGTGGACGAACAAGCTCATCCATGACTCGAGTTCCGACCCTGCTGATATCCAAATCCGGTGTAATTCCTGCTTCTGAAATTTAAAAAATATGTACCCTATTTAATTGTTTCTATAATCTATATATTTAAAAATCAATTTAATTTGAATAAATTTGTTGTAAAATTTTTATTGAAATAAAAAGTTGTCTAGAACATATTAAGTTTTATTTTGTTCATTTTAATTACTATAGCAAAAATACTGTTCTGAGTGTAAAAAGAAGTCCCTAGTTTTATGTACAAATTTAATGCTGAAATGTATGAAAAACTACATTAACAAGGACCAATGAAAGAGAATGCTTTCAAGTTTTTGTTTATGTTAGTAAACTTCAACGTATTTGTTGCCCTACATCCGTCGAGACAATATTCCACTTCTCACCAACATAGCAGGTGTAACTGTCTCAACCACAGCGATGATTCTTTCCCGTGAATGGTTGATGTCACGGATCTTTTCAGCATAAGCAACATTTTAAATGTAATCCCAAAAGAAAAAGTCAAGCGGGGCTATGTCTGGGCTCTGGGCTACGTGGTGGCCAAGAGATTGGACCAGCCCACCTTCCCGGAAACACTGCCGGTTTCCTTGAAAGAATTTAGCCGATTGCGGACTGTTTTTACTGTAGGGGGATTCGCCACCATAATGATGTCTAAAATTACATCGCACTGTTATAGCAGATTCAATTCGTACGAGCCGAATAACACACTGCGCCTTCTGTTGTGGAGTAGCCACTGAACTGCACTACATGCCTGAAGTTAGCGCTGGCACCATTATTCTCAGGGTCAAGCAGGTCTGCCAACTGCAAGAACTGAATTCCCGCATTTACGTGAACAAAACTTGTACAGTTGATGAGTCAACTACCATAAACTACAATAGTGTACGTCACTTTGTACATAATCTAGGGCAAATTAAAACCAGAGAGTTCTTTTCCAGACACCCTGTACATCATTGACACTATTTCACAGAAAAGCTTGTAATATATTATTGTTCGATTATAGACTTTAAAATATTCTGTGAAATTATCTTAACAGAAATCAAATAATAAGATAAAGCAATCTTAAAGTACAGTTCAAAGTACAAAGAAAAAACACAGTGCAACTTCTTAAAAATGTATGTAGGCCTAGTAACAAAATTCAAGAAGATAAAGTCTCTTTAGCAATGCATATTGTCGTGAACAATTTTGTTTGATTTAGAGTAATTTACTTTATAAACAAAAAATGGTTTTTAAATTTCATGTGATCGCCTTACCTGCACAATACCTTGTGATGACGCAATTGTTGCCGAGCAACAGAACGTCCTTCAGGTGAAGAGATCGGCGAGCAAGGCCTAACAGTAAATGTTCACCAGCATGTGCCCTTAGTAAAGCAACCTATTAGAAATAAAACATTTTAGTTATATCACAAAAAACAATCTCTCAATGTTTAGAAGTTTACAATTTAAGGCAAATTTTATTTGTAAACTTGAAAAACAAAATTATTTCAAATAAAGTCAAATAATTGGAAAAAATACTGGTGTCGGTCAAAGGTATTTGGTTGGAATCCATGTTAATAAAACACGGTCACAATAATATTTAGTGAATTAACTTAGTCTAAAACTTGTTAACTCTACCAACCATTGGTTTTACCATGGCATTAACAATTTAGCTGAACACAGGCTACAGAAAGTATTTAAAAGCAAAAAATGTACACACATTTAGGACAATAAATGTTTCAGCCCATAAGATAAACTTCTGGTACAGCTTTATGAGATTCCATGTGGACTGTGAGATGTGCAGAAGAGAGGCAAGGGCGGATCCAGAACGTCCGGACTGGGGTGGCGGTTTCGGGAGGGGGGAGAGGAATATGGAATACCCAAAGGGGAACAGGGGGAGGTCCGGGTTTTGTTTTTCTTGTTGTTAAAGTCATACTTTGAGGCAAATAAGTCATAAAAATTGGTACTGATATTTATTTACATGTATAGAGACTTGTATGTTTTGTAATTGCATCAGTTAGTTTCATAAAATCACAAAACTCCACTCTCCACTGGCACAACTTTGAGATTGAGATCACACGTCACAACAGACTAGCAAGTAGCAATTAGCACAAGAAACACAGAACACTGTATATGTACTACCTACGAAGACAATTTCCTACTACAAGACCGCTAACAAAACGAAACCTATTTCGAAACATTATTTAGGAATATTTGCTTTACACAAAAAATTTTTTTATAATAACAAATTGGAGAGAATAAACCATACAATTGAACTGTATACTTGAAAATTCTTATTTTATAAACTTACTTAAATTTGTTTCACAAAATTTGATCAACTAAGGAAAACTCTCACAAAAGTATTGTATACAGTTCCAAACGCTGTGGAACAAAGGGGAAAAGTAACGGATAACGCGCCTATTGCTTTGAAGTATTTCTCAATACCCGAATAGAATCCGAACACTAAATGAAGTTTACCTTATACCTAACGAAAATATTGAGTTTCTTCTTCAGATCTATATAAATAACATTATACAAACATAATAACAAATGCAGTGAATTATACAAATATATCGATTTCGACTACAAAATGTGCTTTCTCGTTGGTTCAAAACTGTCCAAATGCAAGGGTTTACAGAGAACTAAGAAACTATAAGATGGCCAATTATTGGAAGGCAGCGTTAGAAAGTTCAAATCTTGAAGAATCCAAAGGTGTCCTTAGTCTTTTCAAAACAATTCTGTTGAACGACTTTGGGCCCTGGAATAGTGACAAGTTTGTGTCACTTCTTTGTGTTTTCTCGCCCGGCATTAAAAGTTTAGAAAACTACAATTTTAAAACTATGATTACATATGTAAATATACGTTTTAGAACAAATTTTTAATCCATATATATAAAATTCAATGTATGTACGTTTGTCTGTTTGTACGTTTGTATGTTTGTCCTTTATGCGTTACCAAACCGTCCATCCGATTGCTTTGAAATTTTGCATAGTAACACAGGTTAACCCTGGGAAGGTTTTAGGCCATTTACGAAAGTCCTAGGACATTAGGGCTACGCCCCAGTGGCCCTCAAAGTTTCAATGTTAATCTTATGGAAGGTCAATCTTAAGGAAGAAGAAGAAAGATTTCTTTTGATTTTATCAGGGGCACAAAAAACAGCTGTTTGTATGAAAAGCTTAAAACAGCTGATTTTGATCAACAACTGATTTGGATCAAAAAATGAATATAATTTTAGGTTAGGTAAATCAAGCAATGAGCAGAATCCCATTATAATTTACATCGGCCCTCAGGGATACGAATTACAGGCTTTCAAAGTTTCAAATTAAGCACTAGCAAAGGATTGCCGGGTTAGCTAGTAAATAAATAAATTTTAAAACATTGCCTTTTCAATGGTTTTTGTTTTAACGAGATTGGATGATTTTTAAGTTGCACTGTCCGAGATGATGCATCGAGCCTGTACAGCGAGCCGAGACAACGCTATAGCGTCGTTTGCCAGTTTTAGGGTTAATGTAGTTTACACATTTTCTCAATTCATTCTACTTTTTCTCAGCCAAGTTTTTTCCGTATTAATTTTTTTCTGACACAGGGGGGGACGCCCCATTTCCCCTCGCTGGATCCGCCCTTAAAAAGAGGCAATTGGTACACAAGGAGAGAGAACTACGACCGGAGTAAAGGTACCACCACCTGGTTGTTATAAACTTGAAGACATAGCACACGAGGCAAAAGGCACGATCGGCAGCTTTGCTTCCCCCACTCTTCACTTCGATAAGGGTACTACTGCGCATCCATATGTCACGTATCACACGCAATATTATACGGCCTAGTGAATTTGTTAGGAATTCGACTTGAGTACTAAACTACAATCTTCTACAAAACAATATTTAAATTATTCTGCGTTATGTAGGCTTGTAAATGCCACAACTGGGAGAAAATATCGTTGGCACAAGTCATAAAAAGTTGTAGAATTTAGAATACAAATTTTGCTTCATTAAGAATTATAGCAGCCGTCCTATAAAAATTATTTTAAGCAACACATGTTATTGTATTTTATTTTTCAAAAGATCTGTTTCTAATAAATTAATAAATAAGCAATTGCATTTTCTGGGAAATTAAGCTGATAAATTATCTTTGTTTGACCGTCTGTAAACAACAGCCGTATATCGTTATTCAATACGATAAAGTATTCTTTCATCCAATCTTCAAATAAACTGTAATACATATTTATTTAACAGTTACATAGTAATCCTGTAAGAAATAATACTCACTTGGTCATCGAGACTCAGTTCTGTGAAAGCCGGAATGTATTTGGCCCATTCAACCAGGTAGAGCAGTTGCTGTTTCATAGAGTCGCATACGTCGTTTATGTTCGCTATAGATTTGTTGTTCAGGTCGTAATCGTTGGAAGTCTGAAAATAAAACTAATACGAATAGAATTTAACTAACAACAGTTCGTTACAATTAAGTGTTATAATTATCTGTTATAAAGTCTTTCAGGTCCAACAAACAAAACCCATCAGTTAGTTAAGTTTTTAAAATCTTCAGTATTTTTAATGTTTCACTGACCGCAGATCAGACATTCACCATTGATAAAGTTTATACCAAGCCCTTTTAAAATATTTCTTTAATTTGATTTATTCTGCTGTAGTACGATATATACAATCATAAAAGGTTATATATTATTGAAATAAAATTAATATACACATTTAAATAAAACGAAACAATTATAAAGGGTTTATAACTTTCTGATTAATATATCCCAAGAAAAAACAGTCGAAAGTAATAATTAACGTTTTAAGGAAATGTAGCTTCAAAAAGAATAACATAGTCAAAATCTGGAATGAAATTAATTTTAGTAGAATGATTATTAATCATAGAGGAATCCCCGTCTCAGACAGCTTTTCCAGTGACATCACATATTATAATTTAAAGTGTTTAGCAAAATTTAAATCTTGAGAAATTAAATATTAGTTTTATCTTGCCTATAAAATTCATACCATTAAAAGTCTTTCCACAAATTATACTGTATAGCAAACAACCTGTAATACATGTGAGTTTCAGGGTTTTAAACATCAAAATAGTAAAATAACGTAAAAAGGGTCATAAGGTAAATTTTGGACATTAGCCTAATTTAAAGGATTTAGTTATTTCATAATATTAATGAACATAGAAATTCAAAGGGAAATGCAGACATTAATTAGTAATTCAGATTAAATCAAAAACAATATTAACTTCATGTTTAAATTCATTTTTGTTAAAATATTTAAATTATGTTTCACGATGTGTCAAACTATGAAAAACAGTTAAAACGTATTAGAGAGTTTGAAGTTATGGTCCACTAAGTTTTTAGACAGTGATGAATAAATATCGAAAGACGATTCCAGACATTGTAAGAAATAAACTTGATAGATTAAGTAGAAAGCCTGTGTAATCCATCTATGATAGAGACAGAAATTTTGTCCTGAAATGTTGGTACTTAGCGTTACTAGTCGTAGGGGAACATATTTGCGGTCCCCTGGAAAACAGCTTCTCATTGGTAGCCTGGAGATAGCTTCTCATTGGTCTTCTGGTTTTGATGACGTCACATGGTGTGATCGTAAGGAAAATGAACAAGAAGGACGCTTTCCCACTTGCATCAGTTTTTGAGTACAGTATAGACGTGTTCTGCGGCTAGTCCAACAAAATGTTTTAACAAGTGCTTTTTTGCGGTAGTTAAAGTTGAACTACCGTTTAAAAATGTTTAAGGAGGAGTAAAGACAGTGCTGTGTATTGTTCACTAGCGAGAATGTAAGAATTGCTTGTGAATTGTTATAAAATCATCAACTTCGAAAGTTAGCGTGCACGTGAGGCATGGCTTCCAACTATTTTCATAAAGATTTTACAACAAGTGCAACGAAAGTATAAGTGAATCAGAATCTACGTGGCCAAAGTGCGACGAACTAAAGAATTAATGGGGTTTTTCTATTTTAATTGAATTCATATGTGTTATAAGTTTTTTCTCTTTGTAAATTCATATCTATCTTTTTAAAGTGCACTATAAAACAACACGATCGTAAGTAATAAACTAATTTGGCTAAGTCTGCATTTGAATAATTTATCAATATAAGTTTTTGTATATCTAAGGTAAAATTATTAATAATGAATTTGTGTGTTTGAGTGTGTGATTGAAAAAATTAAAACAATGAGTTGCCAACTACAAATAATAATTGATGTATGTGCTTTTTCAATTTAGAATGTTTCAGTAAAATAATAATGTCAACCACTATGAGTTTTTAATTTGAGTATTATCCTTTCCATAAGTACTTTGTGGTAACGAACCTTGTTTAAATCATAAATTCAGTTTTTAGTTTTCTTTGTAAGTGTAATTCAAGATGGCTGCAGGTTTTGATGAACACGAGACAATCTGGAGGGAATGTGCGCATGTGACAAACATGGCGGCTGATCCTTCAGACGAGTCCATTGTAATCAAGGAACTGTAGTCACAGATATAACAAGTTGATGTGTAACAGATATTTAGTGATCGCCTGTTGTAACCACAGATGCGATCAAAACATAACCTAACTTCAATTTTGGGGTTATGTTTGTTTGTTTTTATTGGGATTAAGGTGTTGTAATATTTTGAAATGGTAATTTAATTAACTAAATAAGTAAATGGATTGAAGATAGGAAATAATAAATAGTTGTTACACAGTAAAGGTATTTTTTTTATTTTAAAAATAACTTAGAAATATTTTTGTCAAAATTAAATTTTTATTTTTCATTTTTTTTTTGTTTTCTATTAATAAATTGTTTGTAAACGGCTTGCACAGTAGAGCACGTTACAAACCAATGCTCTTTGTTGTTGTTTTTTTAACTCACCTAAAAGGAGCTAATTTCATTCGGCAAAAGATTAAACAATACCAAGTTATTTTGTAAATAAAATTTAATCACAACTTTGAGTAACACATCTGCATACTCACTATGACAGCTTTAATACTGAAAAGCCAACATATTGACACCTGCAAGGACTGCCACAGTGCCTGATTCTTATGATTGCTTTACGCAAGAATGTATGGTAGTTTTTTATATCTGTTCTCAGTTCATTTAAACGATAAGAAAAGAGATTATTTCCTACCCGATACTTTATCAATAATACATAAAAGTATTAATGCACAAGCTTAAATGAGAACACAAAAATAGTTTTTCTTATTACCTCTGATCCAACTTGTCGCGACAACATTTCAGCATTGAGGAGGGAACTTACAGACAGACCATTGTTACATACAGATTCATCGTAGCTTGGACGGCGACTGCTGATACGGTCCCTTTCATTTTGGACAGCTGAAATTTACAAAATGTAATTAATTAATACTGTATTCAAAAGAACACAGGATAAACTGTTCTGCAACAAAGGTAGAAATCTTCTTAGGTGTCATAATTGTTTGGCCTTTGCAGAGATTAAGCACACCATCTCTTATTGCAGGGTTTCTCCAAGATCTCTTCGCAATTTACATAATTTTTTTCTTTACTTTTGAATTAATTTCATCCACATAGGCCTACTATATTATAAAGAGGAAAACTTTGCATGTTGATATTTAGTACCATGTGTTAGTAAAAAGCAGTTTATTTAAAACAACCAAAGCGTATGTTATTTAAAAATGTATATTATTCAGCTTAATACTGTACTATAATGTTGTAAATGTTTATTACACTAATTATGATTTAAATTTAAAACTACTTATTCAAATTGTATGAACTTAATAATGTGTTACGCAATGCCTATTGGGATAGGGTTATGCACCATCATGTTTTTCAAAGTGGAGCATAGTTGTGGTTCAAAAAGTGAAAATCCGTATTGGGAGTATTTTTAATACACAATGCATTGCATGCTTCACACGCCAACCCCCGTATTGGGAGTATTTTTAATACACAATGCATTGCATGC
>JAGFPH010011555.1:9107-29753 GCA_018207615.1 Philaenus spumarius | reverse complement strand
TATGGAGTGTCAACCAACATGGCCGACAGCTAGAGCCGACCCTTAAATCTAATTGTTTGGAGTTTCTTCCTAATTTAAGATTCAGTACTTTTTTATGAGGCGGGTTGGGGTTTGAGATAAATTTTCAGAATTAACTTGAAAACTACTTCTCAAAAAATTACGAAGTATGTTGTTTATGTCCATAAATAAAGTTCTTTCAAAACAATACCCCAAACAGAATCATTATATATTTATTTATATCGCGGTATAAAAGTTTCACACTCCAAAATTAATATCAAAATGTTTTTGAGTTTTTATTATTGGAATAACTAAGTCAAATCACTGTACTGAGATTTTGTTTAGTTACTATGTCTAATAATTGAGTTTTTAATATAACTATGTCAGATAATTGATGTTTCGCTTTATAACTACGCCACAAAATTGAGGTTTTGGTTTTTAACTATGTCAAATAATTGAGGTTTCGCTATAAATATGTCAGATAATTGAGGTTTCGCTTTATAACTACGCCACAAAATTGAGGTTTTGGTTTTTAACTATACAAATAATTGAGGTTTCGATATAAATATGTCAGATAATTGAGGTTTCGCTTTATAACTACGCCAAAAAATTGAGGTTTTGGTTTTTAACTATGTAAAATAACTGTGGTTTTGCTTTGCAATCAAGTCAAATAATTGAGGTTTTTTAAAACTTTGTCAGATAATAATTAAAGTTTTGGTTTATAACTGTGTCAAATAATTAAGGTTTTGCTTTATAACTTTGTCAGATTTCACTATGATAAATTCGATCCGTCAGACGAACTACGTCGATCCTGTATGGTTTCCACCTTTCCTCTCAAGATACATAACCTGTAAAAGTAAACTATATTGTGAAATAATGTAATTTGCTTATGTTAGCTTAACTGCGCACAACCAAATCTAAGTACATTTTGAATGATTTATATTAAATCAAGAATTGATGACATACACATAGGTGGTAAATATATAGGTAAACATTGTGGCGTGTCTCTCGTGTAGCTTTCAAAGGTCTGAAGATCAAGGCAGGACGTTATTACTTGACTACCGTTAAAGTTCATTTTCGAAAACTTCCTGATGTTGTCGTCTTCTTCTTGCTGTTGGTTATTTCCGTGTAACCAATGATCCATTCTATCCTTTATCGCGCATATCACTGAAACCACATTCATTTCATTAATCTTTATTTTATCTTTAATTCTGTATTTTTCATGAGGTCCTTGGCACTTAGAAATGGTCTTCCAACTTTAGTTTAGTGTGTGGTAAAGGTAATCCCTAGGGCGAGGGGTCAAGTGGGTCAGCTGACCCGGGAGCCGTATCAAGGGGCGCTATGAGCTTCTGATTGAAATGTTTTTATTGCCTTCCGGGCGTAAAGTTCACCATATTTTTAATGTAATTTTCATATGGTACAATAGTGTACAGGGTGGGTGAAACGTCTGAGAACGGCTTAATATTCCGTGTTTAAGGAAAATTTTAAGGTAGATGTGATTGAGGAACATACTTTATGTAAAAATACTATTTTATTGAAGTGTCAAAAAAATTTCCCCCATCTTGGATTCCCCAATTTGAATGTAACTTTGTTTAATAGGAAAGTGGTCATGTGATACATCATTTCAATGTAGAATTTTAAGACAAAATCAATGGTGAACACTGCAGATTTCAAATCGTTCTGAAAATATTTGCATTTAATTACATTGAATCATATCATTTAATGTAAAAATGAAATAAAGTACAAAACTTCTTACCTATAAAATTTTAATGTTGAAAATTAAACATTATCAAACAATAAAATTATAATTTATTAATTTAACTTACATCAATTTTAACAATAATGAACAATAATGATAATAATGACGTTAAAAATAAAGTACATTCAAAATCCCTACCTATGAAAATTCAATGTTCAGTACACATGAAAAAAGCATCACGAAACTAAATTTTGTTCTTTATTATTAAAATTTATGTACATTAAATTAATACCTTATGATTTGATTTTTGGGTAATGTTTATTTTATTTAACATTAAAATTTGACAGGTAAGAAGTTTAATGTAGGCCTACTTCATTTCATTTTTACAATAAAAAATGATAGCCTATGAGTCAATGTACGTAAATAAATGCAAATATCATCAACACGATTTGAGATATGGATGTGCGGGTTTCACCACTGGTTGTGTCTTAAAATTCTACATTGAAATGATGTATCACATGACCAGTTTGATATTAAAAAACGTTACATTCAAAATGGTGGACCCAAGATGGTGGACCAAATTTTTGACATCTTAATAAAATAATATTTTTACATGGAGTAGGTTCCTGAATAACAACTACCTTCAAATTTTCCTTATATACGAAATATTAATCCGTCCTCAGAATTTTCACCCACCCTGGATATCTTGTTTGTTCTTTTTGCATTTAGGCCTAATCATTAACTAAGAAATTATTTTTTTAAATCCTTTTTTTACTGCTTCTATTTTTATTTACCAAACATTCATGACTACTAGTCTATACATGTATAGTTTTTATAAAAACTAGTTCATAGAATGAGTTCAACCTGGTACGGTAGGGGGCGCCCAATGTAAGCTTGCCCCGGGTGCCTACACTCCTAGGGACGGCCCTGTGTGTGGTTACATAAGTAAATATTCGTTTAATCCTTGAAACAACAACATCTTTTAATTTGTGTTTCGTCCTGGTTTCTGTGTTGATGGCAGTTCGACTCCCCAATCGGCAGCATAAGATTTAAATGTGTGTTAGTAGGTACGTGCGCAGTTATGTAAACCGCTAGCTACACGAATACAAAAAACTACAATATTTTAAATATTTCCAATAATAATAACTACAAAAAAGTTCGCGACAAGATATTTATATTTTATGTCTTAAATTTAAAAAATCTGAAATCTCATGTTCTTTACCATGCGCCCAAATATTATATAAGAAACTAAATTACAATTTTAAACTTTCTATAGAAATGAAAAAAAAACTTCTTTTTTGTCATTTTGATTACTACAAAAGTCAGGTAAAAGTGATTGATAGTGCCTTCCCATTGAGTTACATGAGTGCCCAACTAATTAAAGTGAAAGTTGGGTCGGCTCTTCTAGGTTTTGAGGGTGAAAATATACGGTACCGTCCGTCCTTTCTTTCATTCATCAAATTCCAAGAAGAGGAGAAATTAAACCGTCGTACCGGTATGCCCGAACCATGGACCCGAGTCTGCCGGCCCCTTAACAGTTAACTGTTGTAAATTAACAATTTGTAACCGTCAATGCTTGTACAAACAGATCACTCAGGACGTGACGAATGCCTGACCTGACGTGACTAACTTGCAGATGTAGGGTGGGATACCGTTTAGCATTTGTTTTGGCTTAACACACCCTCATTTCACAGTGTTATTTCCATTGACGTTATGTCACTATTGGGTTCAGGGACGCTAATCGGTATATAAATTAATCACACACAATCGAATATATTTGACTAAATAGAAGAGGCAAGCGTGTAGAGCTCAAACATTTGCAGAGAAAACGTTTTAGTATAACAATTTACAGTTTGATATTTATAAAAGATTTATTTCTAAAAATAGATAGCCTATTGCCAATCTTCATTTAATCTGCTATAAAAATAACAAGTTCATAATTTTTTATGGTTATAATATTTCGAAAACTCTGTAATTAAATACATTACTAATTCAACAAATCAAAATCAAGTAATTTTTAGTTTTCTTAGAAGCAAAAAATATAAATGCTTTGCGAATAAAAGTTATTAAATCAAATTTGAAACTAAATATATTTGAGAATGTTTAGTTGCAAACACAAAACAATATGGGCAATTCATTGTCAGAAACTAAAAGTTACATTTGTTAGTTTACAATTATTATACTATACAATTGTATAATATAACTCTTGACGTGAAATTTGTCTATCTATCTTCTTCTATAAAATCCAAATACCACTCACTCACTCACTCACTCATCACGAAATCTCAAAAACCACCGAACGGTTTGGAATAAAATTTGGTATGTAGCTTCCTCTAGGGCCCTAGGTGCTCGCTAAGAAACGTTTTCAAAAAATTCGAAATTTTAGAGGGTTGTTTGTGGGGTCAAAGTATCTAAAAATCCCCATAAGAAATACATAGTATAATGTATTGATTGGTATACTTTTTTGTTAATACACAGTACCAGGAGACCGAGCTAAAGCTCGATTATAAGCAGGGCTATGATTTCAACAACATTAGGCTTACCTGTAATAAAAATACAGTTTAAAGGATTAACCATAATCTCAACGCTATGCCTCAGAAATAAGTCAGGCCTAAATTAAAGTTTAATATTTCAATATCGATTTAGGCCTAGGACCTAGTTTGCTCACGTCAATAACTATTATTGCAAATTTCCGTGAACATCGTTTAGGTTAGGCCTATAACATTAAACAACTAAATAAAGGTTATGTTTATTTAGCAGAAGTATTCGTTGCCATGGTAACTATAAATAGATACAACATTTATTTAGGCTTACCTCTAATAAAATACAGTTTAAAAGAAAACAGATGATTATTGTAATGGCATTGAAAACATTTGCATCAGCTGTGCTTCGTTTAAAAGAAAACAGATGATTATTGTAATGACATTGAAAACATTTGCATCAGCTGTGCTTTGTATTGTTTAAAATGGACAAATTTCACTTTTTAATTTAATAAAAAGACGTAGAAAACGAATTTTCCCAGACTGGTGACCATTTCCAATCGATTTCTCGTGGCCAAAAGCCCCATATAAAATCAAAAAATGAAAAATCCTTAGACGGAGATTGCAGATCCATTTAGCAGACAAACAATTATCTCTCGCTTTAGAAGATAAGATTTAACTTTGATTTGTCTATTCGTGCAAAGCCGTATCGGTCCAGCTAGTATTGTACATAAATACTGACGTTCTCACTGACTCATCTCTAATCCTCCTTTTTCCCTAATAGGTGCAAGCCTAACAGAAGAAACTAAGTAGAAATTATTTTGATATCCCCCCCCCCCCCAACAAGTAAGTAGGCCTAAACAAAAAGTACAAAACCCCTTAAAAATTCAATTGGCACTCGCTCATAACTAATTCTCCTTTTTCCTGGACAGGGGTAGGCCTAATGATGAAATGTTTTATTTTTTGTTATTATATTTGTTTGTAATATGCACAAAAACTAAACAAACATAATTTTCAACACCATCCCTAAAGGTGTGAAAAGGGGGTAGAAACCCATTAAAATTATAATTTAATATGGTCTACTTCGTCAATAGGTAGAGAACTGCGAATTCCCCAATTTATTGACCATACCTGAAACAACGTTAAACATTCTCAAAGGCAGAGCAAAAAAATTAGCTACACAGATTTTAATGACGCCCTGACGCGAGTATTTTGACGTTCTTGTCTTGTTTTAAAGCAAAGATTTGGTCTCGTAATCAAAAGTCTCAATTCGTGGGCGTGGCTATTTACAGAATAGGACAGGTGCTACATCATTCTTAGTCTTTCAATATGCAATTAAATTGACACGCATTAAGTAAAACAACAATGTGTACCTCGTTTTATATTTCTAATATGTTAAAAGTAGGCTACACATAAAACAATACAACAAATTGCGGATCTTTTGTACTACTCCCACAGTACTAATGCTTTTTGACAATAATTTAAAATAATCAGTACCAGAAACTGGCACATACTTTTTCACAAACATATTTAAATTATTAGACAGATTCACTGTGACGTCACAATTGTATTACAGTTACGAGAGGGGGATACATTAAAGTAGGAGATTAACTGATAAATATTATTATTATTATTAGCTAGAGAGAAATCTATTCGATCGATTTCGAACAAACTTGCACCAAACATGTCAATTAGGCCTGTGTAGATGCACGTAAAGAGGTTTTGAAAATTTTTGAAAAACAACCCCCTTTTTGCCAAAAAAAACCCAAAAATCTGTTATTATTATTATTATTATTAGCTAAACGAGAATGTTTAGAAAGATGCTGTTTTTTCATATGGTAGGGTACATTAAGGGCTACAAACAAGCCAAATTTTATCAAAATCGTTGGAGCCGTTTTTTATAAAAAAATAATAATAACTGATTTTGGGAGGGTGGCCAAAAAGGGGGTTGTTTTTCAAAATTTGTCAAAACATTTTTTCACAAATTAGGCATCTATACAGGCCTAATTGACATGTTTGGTGCAAATTTGTTCGAAATCGATCGAATAGTTTTCTCTCTAGCTTTGTTTACATGCAGACAGAGGGTCGCCGGAATACTACCCCCCGGAAAACTACCCCCCCAAGCAGGTTCCTACGTCATTTTGACGTCAGAGATCGGGGGGGCAGTTTTCCAGTCACGCACACTCAAGTTTCGATGCGTTTGTATTATCACTTTATATAATTAGAATAAAAAAAAAAACTAGAGGACTAACCTAAACTGTTTAGTCACAGTATGTTTCCGATAACAGTATAATTGTAGGAACCTGCTTGGGGGGGTAGTTTTCCGTGGGGTAGTATTCCGGCGACCCGCTTTTGCTAGGGGGGGTAGTATTCCAGTCGCGGACACGGCTCCCATATTGGTTAGTTGGCAGATTTCGTGACGTCACGTTTCACCTGGGGGGTAGTTTTCCGGGGGTGGTATTCCGCATCCCCCAAACAGACATTTTGTAAAATTCACTTTTTTGGACTCAGTAGGTCCCAAAACGGATATTTCCACAGAAATCTCAAAATAAATTTTTTTGTGTCACTATACTTTCTCTATTCTATAGTAGACTATAGTGAGAAAATAAAATATATACTTGTGTTTTACACACCGAATATATTTCAATTGTAAAAAGTATAACAGTTGTAAAAATTACTACTACAAACATTCTTGAAATAAAATAAATTTGCTTTTTTTATATCGGATTGAAGTAACGCTCCTAATGCATATGTCTATGATTACGTTTAGAAATTTTATTCCATCGCGAAAATACAAAATTCTTGTCAAAATAGCTTGATAAAATATCGTAACAAGAATAGCACCGATAGTAAAAAACGTGCGCTAAGTTATAATCACTCTTCGGGTTTTCCCAACATTTAGCAGTTTGACAACTGCATGTTGCATAAAAGTGTCTACTAGGCAACTGCCGTTTTCTCAAATCTCCTGAAAAATTAAAATCGGGTAAGTATTTTGTAATACAGTATCTAATTGTACAATGCAAGGGCCAAAACTGTATTATGTCTTTAGTTTCTCCAAAAATGTTTCCCTCAAAATCAGAGTAACTTACGAAGTGGCTGATAACGAATCCCCTCTCCACGTGTGTACAAAAACATTTTTGTCAAATTCCATCAAGGTTTCTCTAGTAGAGTAGGAGAGCTGGGCTTAGAAACTGTAGAAGCAGAAGCGAGCTGAGCCAATTATCACGGAAATGATAACGTGACGCAAGATGCTGAGTCTAGAGACAGTCAGAGGTTTGTGTTTTCGTGTTAACACCTCGTCTAAAGTTGAACAACCCATATTATTCAAGACTTCAAGGTCCAGCATGAGTCCAGTAGGCCTACGTCACGACAGAGAACAAACCAATTCTCAAAGAGAACTCTGTAGTAATGCATGTATACGTATAACAAACAATCATTTCATTTCAGGAGCTTCTAAAATCTGTTCGAATTTAGACGTAAATATAGGCCTAAGTCTAAATGCACAGTACAAAATGTTATCTCCGAAATTACTTAAGCTTCAAATGACTTATACGGAGTCAATAAAAAACTTTCTTTTTAAATGAATACGTTCTGCATCACAATTGTTAAAATTTAACTATCTTCATACTAGCCTATAATATACTTAGACCCACAATTGATTTGTCCTAAACAAATTTGGCAAAAACCCGTAAGTTGTTGGAGGAATAAACATCTTTAATTTGTGGCACCGTTCTCGAAAAACAGATGATTTTTGTTCAATAATAGTTGATTTAACGTTTCGCACATTTACAAATTAAATGTGGAATGAGGTTTAGGCCTACTGATGACATTACGTTAGACGGAAGTTTAGTTGTATATTTAAATCACTTTTAAATTGTATATATATATATACTAAAATAATCTCTAATCACTTATTTATTAAGCTAGCCAATAAGGATTTCGTATTTAGTGCAATTATTTATTACTTTAGGGTACCGAATTTTGAGAAGAAAAACTAAATCTTTTTAGGACCACTCATCTGATTTTGCGTTCCGTCTGTTTTCTCGGGTTGGATAACAATAAACTTCGACTTTCTTCACAATTTAAGGGCCAGAATTTAACAACACAAATAAATTAATATTTTTTGATATTGCGGGGAAGTAAAATTAGGCACAGTTATAAAGTGTGAAACCAGCGACTGTTCCAACAGTTAAAACAAATATTTTTCTATGATATTTTGGAGGAAACAATTTGGTACACTAATAAATTTTCTATGACTTTGAAGCAAGGGGCCTTTTTTGAAAGGATTTCACTTTAGGGTATAAAAATAAGTACAGCATATTAAATATACTGTATGACGTTTTGATGCTCAATTATTGTTATATTATCATTTTGTTATATCTTTCGGATAGGCTGATTGTATGCCCTTTTTGTATTTACTTCTTTTGTGATCTATACAGATAACGATTTTTTATTCAAAAGTATTAAACATCATCGTGTTTATTCCACTGAGTATGAAATGAGAAATCACAACAGTTCAGAATGTTTAATACACTAACATGTTTTGTGTATAGACCAAACCAAATATGTCGAAGGTGTTGCAAGTTCGAAAATGTTACCGCTTTTGTCTTCACCATGTGCTACCAAACAGTAAACCACAGGCAATATTCTGCTGTAAGTTTAAACCAAAGAACAACAATTACTCTCGCTTCCCAGGGAGCAATCCCAACTTAACAATTTACACTACTACACAGCGAGTCTTTTCTGTTTGTTGTGTTGGTATTGTTTATTGACTTGGACGTCAAGTCTCTCCCATGACAAATTTCCTGTGACAGGTTGTCGAGTGTTTAGACTTCGGCACCTCGTCTATTAGACCGTTCACTGAGGGTGCAGTCACAACTGGGGGTTCGACAAACATAATAGCGTAAAAGGTAACTCAAGAATGTTTGGTTTAGTGAACGAACACAGTTTTATTGGTTGTAGCAACTCACGAAAACAAATGCAGTTACGGAAGATGACAAATCTGCACTACCATGTTATGTTGCTCTGAATCGCCATATCAATCATAGAGAACTATCTTCATAGTTATCAGGATCTTATGAATGGAACTTTGAGTTATGTTATAGTTTCCTTCTAACTTAAGATACGTCATATTAACAGATACTATTTCCACTTCCAGATCTATTCTCATGGACTATCTGTGTTCTAATGAGCACAAAGAAAACAGTGTGTGCCTGGTGTCGTTTCCAAGTGCGTTGGCGCATCCATGGATTGCGATAGGTAATAATTTATGAATGTCATATGCGTCCTTTAGTTACGTCAAAAGCAGTTGGTAAATTCGTCTACCAGCGTTTCTTCCGTTGAACTCTCCCTCGTTTCTCTCTTACTTACTCCATTTAAGCAAATTCTCTATTGTCAAGAAGTAATCTCAATTAAACCTCACTGGACCTTCGAGGCACGAATAAGGGCCTGTTCTAACGTGTAGTCAGATGCAACATAGTTAAACTTTCCTGGCCGTCGCGTGACAGAAAAATGTCCCTGTTTAAATGCTATGTTTACTGCATCGGGCAAATCATCCTTATCTTCTAAATTTAGAATAAAACCTTTTGCATAATTGTAGTGGTGAAATACGAGAAAGTAAGGTACCATCCACCTGTAAAATAAGGGAACAGTAATTATTATTTTCCTATTGTATAATACTCTCCAAAGTTGTTATTTTAGAAACTCAGTGGTTCTAAACGACAACAAAAATCATTTTATTCCTAAACTTATCGTAAATTAAAAAATGTATTTTGAATAACTTCTCGTCGTTTTTTGTCCAACTACTACATAACCTTTTTTTTAGAACGCATTTCCTGCAAAGTTTGACATGTCTAACGTATACCGATGATTTTTAGTTCTCGTGATACAAGCTATTTTTGTGCGGCGGCCCCCAAACTTCGCCCCCCCCCCCAGTTATTTACCACCTAGGAATGCGACAATATCGATTTTCTTCAACTACTAGGTACCCATAGAAACAATAAAAAGTCAAATTTTGTTACACTTTTATGCATGCTCAAACCCCCTCAGAGCCTGGACTAAGATAATTTAATGTTAGGGAGATATCAAAATGGGATAGATAAAAGTATAATTTCCTTGGTTCAATCCAATAATGCACAAGATCTGTCAAATCAATTCGCTAATTATTTTGCATCCGTTTATTCCAATCCACAACGCAAATTTGCTGAACACGAATGTGTCTTTTTATAAACTTATTTCGCCTCACCGCCGTCACTTCACATTGTCCTCTTGTAATATCGATGACATCGGTAATGCAATTGCAAATCTCAATGTAAAAAGGGCAATATGCGATAAGATTCAAGCTAGAGATGTGACAGAAAATGCATAAGTTTGTATCAGTAACCATCACTGATGATGATGACTTGGTCATCGAAACGCGTTTGAGAATTAAACTTTTTCGTGTAAGAAACTGTGTATTATGTATATAGCGTTTCTTTCTCACAAGTCCAGTTCAAGTTTTAATTATATAATTTCTTTAATGTTTAGTATTACGGTACTTTACCTGTTTTTCAAAAGATTTATTTGTAGTGCAAAATTTGGTCCCTTTAAGATTATGATACATATTAATATTTTTAACATTTGAAAAAGTAAATAGTTTGTTGTTCATTCACAGGATTGAACCAAGAATCTTCAGAACTGAAGTCATAGACTCTAAACATTCATCTACCATCATTGACAAAGTGGAATCAAACAATTTGAGTAAAATACGTTGTGGTTCATTTACAAGGTGTATAGTAATAACAATGACTACATATCAATAAGACGAAAAGTTCCAATGTTAAAAATTCAGCCCAAAAAAGCAGGTATAAAAGTGTGTTTTTGCGGCCCGCCGTTAGGAGCGCTGAGCGCTCTTTTTGCCGACGAGTGTCGGATTCAATGAAGTGCAGAAGAGAGACTGGGGGAGGGGGGAGAGAGAGAGAGAGAGATATAGAGCATTAGTTTTCCTCGAAAACTAAGCTGTGCAGACGTGCAGTGTGAAGGTAAAAACCACGCTTCATTATTACACTACTATCATAGATCATGAATAGTAAATAGATCTTGCATCCATACGGGGACTGTGTTCCGGAAAAAAGGTTGTCGCGAAAATAGTACATGATCGCGCCGCGAGGTAGCGCTAGGGAGAAAGCATTGGTAGCATTGGTGTTTTAAACAGCTTCCATCGTTTCCCCAATAGATAGCGCCAAAAAAGTCGAATTTCCAGTGGAACAAAATATTGCATTGGATCGGAGTTCTACTAGGTTATCCAAATACAATGCTACTATACACTTAGCAGAGCTGTAAAATTATGAAACTTTTACGATTCGTAGGTAAGAACCATACGATTCGTATGCTGTAAACAAAGTTTAATTAAATTACCTGTTTCTTATTTCTTTGATCGATATTACAACAATGATGTTTAATTCACTTTAATAACGACATACAATTTTCACTCTGCTGGAAAGATTTTCTAATTTTTGGTCAGAGACAAAGTGTCTGTTAGAAAGTTTTAAATAAAGGTTCAAATTAATGTGCAGTTTTAATACAATAAAGAACATGTTCCTCAAGGATTTGAAATTAAAAATATAACAATACTGGAAATTTTATACTTAAAGTTATAACTACAGTACTAGACGTATCAACCCCTGCTCGCTTCGCTCACCAAACCCCGCGGTGAAGCAAATGCAAACAGATTACCACTTATAAAACAAAGGTGTCAATCATGGGAAGTATAAAAATTTATTTTTATTGTGAAGGGGCTGTTGCCCCCCAGTTGACCAATTAGACGTAACTATGTAAATTTCGTATGTTATTATTTATTTTATTTCCTATAAAACACTTAAAATTAATAATTGCCAAATTTTCCGTTCTCTAGCAGGAAAGTAGGCCTATAACAATCAACATTCTAGCCTGTTTTTCAATGAGTTGGTGAATGTTGTACTTTTAAAATGAACTGAACACGGGACACGGTACCTCAACTTATTGTCTGGTAGTTCTGCAAAATCGTCATTTCCGCAGTTAACTATCCAGTCTAAGCATCTGTAAATAATAACTTTGCATTGATCTCATAAAGTTTAATTATTTTAAACACATCTATCAGTTTATTTTTCCTATTACCAACATCCTTTTTTTTAAATAATTGGAATATAAATGCTACTTCAGCAGCGAAACATAACTAACAAAATAGTCTCAAGTCCCTCATTTAAATAATTCTTTGTATAATAAAATCATTTATAAGTGTAATTTATTAGCGCGCCACAAAAGTGAGATGTGTAAAATCCAATATAAAATTCAAATTTAGCACTTCAAAAAACATAAAGAAGGTGAGTTTCGTCAAAAATGGTAGAGTCAAACAAATTTGGGTTTCACGTTCGCTTGGTTTGTTTCAGAAATATTGCAATATATGATTTGTAATCAGTGCATAAAAAACAGTGTGTTAATAATACAATTATTTTTCCCCCGCGTTTTTAATGGTGGGGGCACATATTGATAATTGGGAATTTAGGACTTTTCTGGTTAACTGTAGCCTACTTTGAGGTGCTTCAATCCTGCTGCACCTACGGCTTGATTTTGAAAAACTCGGAATCAAACCCATGACTATCAATCCGTAAATATATGTATTTGAAATTTGACAGTTTGAATCAATTGTTTGTTTCGTAAAGGAACAGTTTGAGGCATTAAATTTTACAAATCCAAGTAACATTAAAACGGTCGTATCTACAAACACGTTTAATGTCCGCCTTTTAGAAAGGTAAAAAGATTTTTTACACTAAATAAGTCTGCAAGCGTGTGCGCTTACGTGGAAAGTTTCATCTCTATATTGTTAGTGGGTTTTAACTAATAATTTTTTATTAAAATATCACATACAGACTGATAGAAAGAACGCTCATTTTAGGACATACCTTCATAGGAATTTTTTCAATCATTTTTACGCTTAGAATCATATCCTGAATGGCGTTTTCCGCCAGTTAGTGCACGCCCCTCTTGGGGGCGATGTCCAGGATCGGACGGCGATAATATTTTATTGCAATAATAAATTTAGTCAAATGCGTTTCATTTATTTTGACCCAGAAAACTGTTTGTTTACACAAATTTGTATTAAATTTATGCAATTAGTAAGTACTTAAGAGTAGTCCTGGTTACTAAACCATATTTGCAATATTTTTATTGGCAGAATCTATTTCACTTAGGAGGTAAAATGGAGGCAATACTCAGCGTTTGTGTAACTTTCCATAGTTAATTAATAAAGCAAACACAGTTTAAAACATGAAAAACTTAATGCTAAAATGTTTCTAAATGCAATACTATGGATACAATATTGTTTGTTGCTTAATAATAAAGTCAACAAAAACAGAATCAGCTGGTGCCGATTGTTACTATATCATCACAAACAATAAGTCAGACAAAACTCAAATCAGCTGACTCCTGCGAGTTTAGTATTAACTGAAACAATTCTTAAAAGAACTTACCAATAGTATAAATTTAATAAAAACTTGTATAAACAAACAGCTTTATGTGTCAAAATAAATGAAACTGATTTGATTAAATTTAATAATTGCAATGATAAATAACAGAGGGGCATGCACTGTCTGGCGAAAAATACCATAAGTCCGTTATTCTCTAACCAATTTTTTTAAAAAACGAACTTAATCGATAGGGAATTCAATTTGCAAAAAAAGTTATTCTTGACATTTTTTCGGGAAAGGGCTAGTTATTTCGTTATTTCCGTTCGAAAGTTGTAAACGGTCGCCATTTTTAAAATATTGAAGTCACGTCAACTTAACTTTTTTCCCATTTAGGTAATACTATCAAAAGGTTGATATAAATTTGGTATTATTTCGTTTAGTAATTTTGTAGATATGCATTGATATGTAGTCATTGGTAATAATATTAAAACTGTATTTTACAAATCCCAACATATATGACTTACGTCATTTTTCCTGACTTCAAGCGGAATTTATGCCAAATTAGAAGACAATCAAACAACGCATTTGGTCGTAATCGATGGACTTCTACTCGGTCAATTAATTATTTAATATAAGTTTTATGTTCATATTTTGTTTTGATTTTTTATATATTTGTAACAGGGTTTATTGTTGAGGTTAGAGGAACGAAAACCCTGTAGTCCGAACTTCACCTCTAAATAAAACTCAATACAATAATTGGAACACTGATGTTTTATCCCATAGGAATGAAATGAATAAATACTAATTAAATTTAAGATTAAATCATTGCAGCCAAGTTGCATTGTTTTGACTACACTAAACTTCCGTGGTTACATTGCGTACGTCAAGATGGATTGTTTACGCTGTTTAGGCACAGGAAGTCATCTGGAAGGCGAGGGAACACTTCCGGCAAAGAGATCGATTAAGCTGTGGATACGACATTGATACAGTGGACATCCTTAAAGTGTCATGTGAATCTAACTTCCTCAGCCTTGTGTGGCGGAGGCATCACGCGTCATTGGGTGTAAGACATGTTTAGTCAGTGTAGGACAAGCTTACATACAAAATCAAACTTTAAGATGCAGGGAGAGAAGGGGGTGTGACGGTGTGTACTTCTCGTAACTTGGGCGTTCGACTTGGCAGTGCCGACGGTTTATATTTCATCACTAGTACCATTGACTATATAGGCCTATAAGCATTTACAGTACGATTTTTTTAACCGTGCCCTCGGCTCGGCTGGCTCTCGGTGGGCTAGCGGTGTAGCGGGGAGGGATTGTAAAGGCAGTTCCACAAACTTCGAATAAACAAAAATGATTGAATAATTATTCCAATAAAATTATTGAAATAAAAACTACTTGAATGAGTCATAGACTACTTGTCTCTTGTTCGAGTATTCGAATAATAATACTGTGGTGTGGTTAAGGTAAATGCCAGACACCAAGTAGGCCTACTTCCCGAGTAGGCAGGAAGTTTTCCCCGGAATCTAACTCCAGACATCCGTACCGAGCAAACCGTAAGTCAAACGAAAAAATTTATCTAAAACTTCCTCGCGAACATTTTGTCTCTGACCAACAAATAAAAAACTTTCCAGCTGTGTGAAAATTTCATGTCATTATTAAAGTACATTGTTGTAATATTGATTTTAAAAATATGAAATAGGTTTTGTAATTGATTTTCTTTTACATCATACGAATCGTATGGTTCTTACCTGCGTATCCGTGAAAGTGTCATAGTTTTACATCGCTGCTAAGTGTATTAAATGACAGTGTTATTGAAGCTCGGTTTTCGCTGTTTCACGCCGCTCGGCTTCGTTTTCGTGGAGAAAACTAGAGTAGACAAGAGTGATTTCTAACGTTATCATTCAGGTTAGTACAATCGTGGCCGAGGGCACGGTTAAAAAAATCGTACTGTACATTCTAGTACCAAAAAGAAGTCAGCTGGTTATTGAATTAGCTGACGTTTGAGCAAGTAGAGGATAATTACAATAAAGAGTCACTTTATGGTCGTAATGCATGCATTAAAAACATCAGTTTATAATGCAACATGAGTATGATAAAATAGTTGACCGAGCGAAGCGAGGTCTCCGTTTTAACTCGACCGTTCGACATTTATTTCGTCTGTGTGTCTGTCTCACGATTACGGCCAAACGTCTTGACCGATTTTGATGATTTTTTACATGAATGTTCCTTATTACTAGGCCGAGCCATGTATATAAGTATAAGGTTTTTTTCCATTTTTCATTTTTAACCCCTTAAATAAAATAAAAATGGCGGCAGCACCGTTTCTCTCAGTGTAAGCTTTTTTCCAAAGCCAGTTTGTGGCTTAACCGTAAGTCGAATTTAAAAACTAATGGCATTTTGCTAGTAGCAAATTTGATTTTCAACAAAATCGTATCCTTGATTTTTTTCGTATCTCTAACGATAAGCTCACAAAATGGCCGTAAACTTCAAATTCGTTAAAAATCGTCCAAGTTTTTGTATTTCAGCCATGTTTTTATACGTTTATTCTAAACCAATTCAAAAGTGTTGCATAGCTTTCAAGAATTCAGAATTCAAGTTCAAAGAATTCATATATGCCAGTAAAAAAATGATTGAAGTAAAATTAACAAAGTTATTATATCAAGAAACATTTATTAGTTATTAGCATGTTCAGTAACGAAAGGAAAAAGTTCAACTTTAGGCCTACATAAAAAGTAGTAAAAATTATTGTAATTTTTTTCATAAAATGTAAAAACGTTTCGTAATTTAGTTCTAAATAGAATTATATATAAATATTTATCAATTTCAAATTTCTTATTTTGAAAACACCAGTTTTTATGTTCCTACTACAAGACTGCTAACAAAACTAGGCCTTTTTTGAATAGTAATTTAGGAATATATCCTTTGCAAAAAATGGCATATAATAATAAGAAAGTGTAGAGAATAAATCAAAGAATTAAACTGAATACTTGCAAATTTCATAAAGTATTTGACTTAGCTTTACTTGAATTACAAAATGAGATGAAACAAATGAAACCGCTGGGCGATAAAGGACGTACAAAAAATAACCGTTGGACACCGTGGGAAGTGTTGCTACATGGGATGAGAATAAAGTTGAGACACTATCACGTTTACGTTTACGATTACTATTACGTTTTAAGATCGTTCGTTTTCATTATTTCTAATATTGGAATATGATATGGAAGTTATGGAACTGTAAATACATTGTTAAGTTTTAGTTATTTAAGTATGTAGCCTAAATATTTAATTATATGTTTTCCCTCTATAACTTGATATTTTCAGCTATCTTACGCATTATTAACCTAAATAAAACACAATGCCTCTAAAAGAAAATCTTTAGCAGTTAAAGCTCGAGAAAAAAAACGAGAACTAGAAATCCCGGAATCGCGGGAATTGTAAAATAATGTTTCGCTGGCTAAACCTTGTGCTTACTTCCTTACTGGCACACTATTTTTAACCTAAGCTCAAAACCACATTTGTTATTTTAACGAGCGAGGTCTACTGTTCACAGAACTACTAGTAGGCTATATTTCGTCACAAGTCCGGAAAGTGGCCGTTATCGGTGCACGATCGAGTTTCAAGTACGAGGCGAAGCCGAGTACCGTACTTGAATTCGATCAAGCACCGGTATAGCACTTTCGGACGAGTTATGAACAGTACTTTTCATCATAACACCTTTTATAAAATATACAGGTGGCTAAAAATAAACTTCGTCCTCTTAACTTGTTATTTGTTGATATATTTGAACTGTTTCCAGCTTGTAACTTGTTTAAACAATCCAATATTTATTAGGTTAAGAGCAGAATGAATATTGCAAACGGAATTTCAATATAATTAGCTTATTTTAAGCTCGTAAATTCACAAAATAACTAAACACAAATACCTCAAATAAGTTTATTAGCTACTAAATCTAAAGTTCGTCTCTTTATCTGTATTTTTGGTTTTAAAGGTTAGGCCTATCTTTTTCGTTTTATAATTATTGTTTTGCATAGATCCTATAGTAATTTTACAAATTGAAATAAATGTTGATGGTACAGATTTGGTTATTCGATATGTTAATCCCTTTATTTAGGAGTTTCTTTTGTAAAACCTGGACGTTTTCAGAATGACACAAACTGTTAAACACATTTTGGGTATCCGTTTGGAAGTCAGGTGCTATTTTCAAAATTTATTCAGGAGTATTCATATTTTAATCAGCCATTATAGCCTAAGTAGGCCTACGTTTCCACTTTTACAATAGTCTATAGGCTAATAAACTAACAACATCAAAGGTTTGTTATTGTTCAATTTCTTTATGTTACTAGAAACAGTCAGCTGTTTAAAAATTATATAATGGAATACGGTAAGTAGAAAAGCAGCGCTCGTGTTGACAAATCGTGAAACCTTCTTTCCCGGCCTAGTCCTTTTTACAGTTTTACCCGGACTGTTTACCCGGCCTATCGGGAATCGATTGGTTTCAACCACAGCTGATAGTACTGAAAACAATGATTTATTGCGTTGGTATGATGAAAAATGGTTTACACGAGAGGACATGGTGAGCATACATTTTACGGATAGGATTATTGGGTTTTCATCTTCGTCAATTTTGGACAAATGTGTATAGGCCCTACAATAATTTTAAGTCCATTTGAGATATATTCGCTTCAAAGTTGATGCACAGGTAGTCCTACTCTGGTCATACCTTAGACATTTCGTTAGCGGAGAAAGCGTTTTAAATCTCCAGTAAGAGGATTATTAAACATTTTAGCAAAAAAAGTCTCATATAAAAAACTTATTTAAAAAATTCATGGATGAGATTTTTTATTAGGAGTTCATTCCCAGTTTCTTTTTGAATCAAGATAATATTAATTTGTTAATGCAATTTAACCTCACTCTGGTGTATTTAAAAACCAAAAGATTTGTTTTCTTCTTATAATTTTTCACAGTTTGAGTTATAAGGTTGGACGTTTTTGTATTGGCAATGTTGGCTGCTAGGATACAACAGTCAAGGCCAGTTGTATTCAGACAGAGGAATATGTGGATACAATAAAATTTGTTTGGAGTCTATTGGACTCCAGTTCAAAGTTTGTGATTATCTTCGAGAGCTAGTTCGGTGTTTTTGTTCTATTTTCTGATTTTATCGAGGTACTTAATTTGTTACTTCTGAATTAAAACTAGTAATATTTGAAATATTAAATGTCACCAAACCACTAATAACTGACGAAGAAATAAGTCAGGTGCCTTTAATGGCACATGCAATTTTAGAGCGAGTGATGATAACTTTGGTGGAGACGATTGTGAGAGTGAATTGAGACACAAGAATAATACTGAGCAAAGTGAAGAAAGTGATGCAAGTAAAGGTAAAGAAAAAGAACGATCTCAGACTGCAAGAAATAAAAACATTATATTTAGTAAAAGGGGATACAAAAGGGACCCACCTAAAGTCCGTTCACAGTTTAGTTGATAGCATGGGCAGGTATTGTCCGTGCTATTGAAACGGACATCTTACGCTACTAGCCAGCATGAAAACATCAACCTTATAAAACTCATTTAAACTAGTTATTTGGAAACTTCATAATAGGGTTTACTAAAATAAAGAAATTTGGATCTTGAATTAAACACTTAGACAAGGATATTCATAACTCAAAATCATAAATGCCGATCGATTGTTTGTAAATTTTTATATCTCTTGTAAATTTCACACAAATAAACTCAATATTAATTTTTAGTTACAGAATAATGAAAGTAGCCTAATTTTTTTCAAAAATAAAAACTTTTGCATGACAAGTTTGAAATTTAAAAATAAACTTGAATTATGAACATTTCCTGTGTGATTTAAACTGTGTCCTCTTATAGTACAGATACAGGCACGAATGCTGGCACTTGAGCAAACCGCTACTAACCTGACTAAAAACATCAGTACCCAGTTTAACACGTTCACTGCTAAGGACGCACAAGTGAGCTTGACACTGAACAATATGAGAAGCAGCCGACAAACAGTGCATTGCACGCCCACCCCCGAATTGAGAGTATTTTCAATGCATTACGTGCTTCGCACGTCAACCCCCGTATTGGGAGTATTTTCAATACACAGAGCATTGCGTGTGTATTATCAGCTTTAAAATATTGGTGATTATTAAGTAAAAAGGTTCAAAAATAAAAAATAAAATAATTTCTACTCATTTAGGCTATAAATATAAAATATAAAAGGTCAGCTCCTAGCATGGCAAATACGAGATTTGCGTAGCAGTGAACGTGTTAAGGGTGAGGTAAACATCCACTAGTTCGTTTGAAGGATGAGTCACATTAGGTTCCACTTACGCCCTTTCCCCATACCCCCGGCCCATCGCGTCAGGGCTAGGCCACGTGCCAGGATTCACGCCGATTCCTGTAACTTAACCTTTTTCTGTTTGGTGTGCAATTCTCACTGTTTACTTATCACCGATTTAAGCTATATTGGCACGATTGTTTTATTTATGTTATCTGAAAACGGCTTACCAATACACACTTCCAGAATTTCCTTCGATTTTTACTTTTTTTATTAAACATTTGTACAGTTATTTATACTGCCCTTAATACCATATCAATTCGATTTAAACGTCCGATTTCCTACTCTCATACCTAACGGCCCAAATATGAGGTTAAACAGCAATTATAAGCCGTGAAGTAAATGCATTTTACCCCGCCTCTGCCTGTCCAATTGTAATAAATGTTTCTGTTAGAGTAAATGAAACGCTGCACGAAACTAAATCATTAGCTTTCTTGGAGAAATGGTTTTCTACTGCTGTGTTACGTCAAAAGCAGATAAGTGTAAGGTCAGAGTGTCTTTTTAGTTAAAAAGTTAGGCTAAAATTATAATACATGCTTCATAGAAACAAAACAAAAAATATATGCAACAAATAATAATAATTTAACCTTGCCGTTAAATATTTAATACATTATAGTTACTAAAAATACGTATATAAAATTTGAAACAAAAAACTTTTTAAGGGTCGGCTCTAGCTGTCGGCCATGTTGGTTGACACTCCATA
>JAGFPH010011554.1:6856-32375 GCA_018207615.1 Philaenus spumarius | reverse complement strand
AACTCCACAAATATTTAAGACAACGTAGCATCTTCGCAATTATTTAAGACACAGTTGAATTCCCACATTAATTTATGGCTCCAACACATATCCACAATTATTTAAGGCTCCATCGCATGTCCGCAATTATTTAAGATCTCATTACAACATTAATACATTGATTAAAAAAATACTTCTTAATAACTCGAAAATAAAGTTAACTATATGAAGCTAAAAAATTTTCACTTCTGACGGCAGCCCCATGAATGCCTGTTTTAAAAATTTTTGTTTTTAGGTTAACATTTTATTGATATATGTTTCTGGAGATCTACCTGGTCGATTTTAATGTGGTTTGTTTAAATCAAAGAAAATGATGTCATAAATATAAAAATAAAAAATATGAAATGTCAATATTATTTTATGGTTTTATTGAAAAGGGTATTTTTTGAGTTTTGATGGATTTAGGTAAAAACCCTTTTGATATTATACCTATTTCTGAAGATCTATGTGTCCAATTTTAGTGGTGTTTATTCAAACTAAAACGAAATATTGTCTTTGTTATCAAAATGTTATGAAAGGTAATTTGTATTTCATCGGTATACTTTTAAATTAAATTATTGAGGTTTTTTGGTACTAGATTAATACACTTATACTAACTATTTATGAAGATCTACCGGGAATATTTTGGTTCTGTTTATTTTAAATAAAAAGATAATATTGTTATTATTATTAAAATAAAAAGTTATGAAAAGTAATTCGTACTTCTTCCTAATACTTAAAAGGACACTTTTTGAGGTTTTTTGGTTCTAGATTAAAACCCTATTGATACCTATTTCTGGAAATCTATGCAACCGATTTTCGTGCTGTTTGTTTAGATGAAAGTAAATGTAATTATTATCAACAAAATAAGAATTGTCATTTTTATTTCTCCGGTTTATTTGGTTTTATTTTAAAACTCTATTGATACCTATTTCTGAATTTAGTGCGTTTTCTTTTAAATTAAAGAAAATTATGGAATTATTATTATTTTTAAATGTGATACGATTGATACCTATTTCTGGAGATTCATTTTGCCCTAGGACATTTTTCAGCCGACCTCAGGGGGCTTTTTTCGCTAGTATAATATACCTATAATTAAGTTTTATACTTCTTAAAGATATTATATTTATAATTAAAAGTACAATCAAGCTTAAACGTAAATGGTTACAATTAGAAAAATGAAAAATTAAATAAAGGATTTAATAAATTCAATAAAAGGTTTCTTTGTATAACATTTTTTATTTATTTATTTTTTTAAATATATTGAATTTCAAATTTGAGGTTTTGGGGAATGTAAACAAAAAATGCTAGCAATTCCACACCTTTAAAAATGTAAGAAACGTTATTTTAGGTTATCCTCAACAAAATTTGCTGTGGTTTTGTGTTCGATCTTTACCTTTAAAATACAAATTAAAAAAAACAATTAAGTGTTATAATGGAGTCTAAATTACAAATGCATAGTCGAGGTTTTGTTACAATTTTTGTTTTTTAATTATAATGTTCAGAAGTTTTGGATGAGTGGAGCAACAAGCCTGCGTGTTCTCATGGAGAAACGCGTACAAGGGTCTTGAACACCGATGACTGAACCCGAGACTTCAAACAAACAGAAATGTTTATAGGTTTTTATTATTTCCATGTTTTTCTGGATTGAAGTACAGGTGTCCTGTTTCTAACAGGTGTTCTGCAAATGTTGATATTTGTTTAATTGCATTTTTGGGTTTATGTTCCCGGAATCTCTTTGAGAATGCCTACCTGTTTCTCTTCAATCCAGAAAAACTTGGAAATAATAAAAACATGCAGTAAGGGCAGGGAAATGGATATCCTGGAAGATTTCCACATATATAAGAACTATATAAACAATCCATCAGAAATATTGAATGACAAGTTGAAATTCAAATCCAATTCCTTGTATAACTTAATAATAGATTTAGACGATGGTAACTTGCGAGCCTAATATTCCCCCACCACCACCCTATCCAAACATTTAGTCCCGACCCGGTTGTAGACGAGGAAGAATGCATTCATATTTTAAATCAATTCGTAAATCAATTGACAAGCCAAATAATCATGGTGCACCATTCAAATTTAATGTGAAGTGTAATGTGCATGTGTGTGCAAATGTATATATAATTTAATATGTATTAAGAAGAGTCGTAAATGACCCAGTAAGATCGAAATCGCGGTCGTCAATATGCAGGACGCCTAGATCGCAAATGCAAGATAATGTTATAATTATTAAAAATACTAACTCAGCTCAATGACAAGGGTAAACTAAGCTTAGGTCCACATATTCGAAAAGCATAGTTGTGACCTGACACATATTTTTACAGATATTAAATTTAATTAATTTTAAAATGCTTTTATTTTAACACAAATTTCTTTGACACATTCCGTCCATGCACTTTAAGCGGCATTAGTCTATCGGCCGTCATCCGGGTTGGCACTTAATGGGGACGCCGTCCACGCAGATACAATATATTTATTGATATATTATTCAACAGTATTATGTTCAGAGCACGGCAACAGACTGAGCCTTTCTGACCCCCACCTCTCAAATCAACTCCTAGCCTACTGCGCATCTCAAGGTCACGGGTCATGCTAGACTCATGCTACACTACCTTTAAGTATAAACTACAGGCAGAACGAAATAAGCTACAGCTGCGTAAGTCAAAATTCGACATCATGTTTTACCCATCATTATATACTTTTACTAGCTGAATATCCATGCTGCGCTACGGGGACTTTTTAATTTTTTAATCCCTGTTTTACGTACTTGTAATAGTTTTCTCTCATTTGCATTCATCTTTTATTTCACGAAAGTCGTCTTCGTCACGGTATGCGAGCTGAATAAATTCAATCAATTAAAAGATAAATAATGCAGAGTGAAGAGCGTCTTCTTTTTCAACCACTAAATCTACAGACTGGTAAATCACAGTCTTAGATGGATGTTGCAGATATCCCAGATACGTCTTTAAAATGCGAATGTATAGATCGGGATAGTTTTAAACAGCTTACGTCTTTAAACACTTTATATTTAGAAGGTAACCTCCATACTGACTCTAGTTATAACACTTTTAGGGGTTTTGTTTATTTTGCTAAAACTTCTTTTAGTGTTTTAGCATTCTTAACATTCTTAACATTTAACATTCTTCGTTCGTCGCTCTGGCTGCAGAATTATCAGGAGAGCTTACATGCGATGCACAGTTGGCCATGAGAGAAACAGTCATTCCTTAAATCCACGCCAGCCACTTTCAAAGACTGATCTTGAGGGTTATATTATATTCCACAATAATGTTTCAAAATAGGCTTAATATTGTAGCAGTGGCTTCGCTCGTAGATATGAATAATTGAATGATAGAAATATTGAAAATTGGACCAAAACCAAAATTAAAGAGAATTTCGTCCAAATCAATTTATCTGTCCAATTTAGGTTTACTTATATGATCAGCTATGAGACAGTAAGTGCAAAAGCAATGATTTCTGCCAGTTTGAGGTACATTTTACGTCTATGAGTAGGGCCTACACTTTATCTAAAATATTTTCTACTAAATGTTGTATTTCTGAGTTCATTTTACTAAAGTAATGGCTTTATAAAGGTGTAATTAATTGTCCTACTTTATATCTTACTAGCTGGCCCAATCCGGCTTTGTACGGAGAGACAAATCAAAGTTAAATAAGGAGATTTTTAATAACTTTGACACCCCCAAACCCCCCTAAAATTTCGAATTTTTTGAAAACCTTTCTTAGCGAGCACCTAGGCCCTAGAAAGAGGAAGCTACATACCAAATTTCATTCCAATCCGTTCGGCGTTTCTTTAGTAACTTTGACCCCCCCCCCCAAACCCCCTAAAATTTCGAATTTTTTGAATCCCTTTCTTAGCGAGCACCTACGGCCCCTACATACGAAATTTCGTTCCAATCCGTTCTGTGGTTGTTGAGATGACGTGATGAGTCAGTGAGTGGTATCTGGATTTTATATACAAGGTGGTTATAAAGTCACTCCCCCCCCCCTTTAACTTTTGTGTTTGTTAAATCAAACAAATGTCCTTTGGCTAACGATACTAACTTAATACAAAGTATCTTTTGAAGCAATCGGAAATTTTTAATGTCCCCTAAAAGTGGGGGATCTTGGGGGCAACTCAACATTTTTAAATGGGAAGTATGGTCAGGTGATGCCTTATTTTAAAGGTATATTTAAGACTAGGAAAATGTCATAAAGAAAATAAAAATCGGACCACCCAAAACAAAATGGCGGCCCTAAACGTGTTGAAATAAATCGACATAAAGTTGCTAATATCTCGAAATATACTTTGGGTTAAGGGTCGGCTCTAGCTGTCGGCCATGTTGGCTGACACTCCATAAGACCAATGTTAAATTAAAATCCAAATTTTTCCTTTATTTTTGATCGGAAAATTATAAACGATATGTCATTTTAAAGCTATGGTCAATATGCATGCAAATGGCTTTTTAAAAGTTAAGAAAAAGATTTTGTTTAATATTTATTAACAATTTAAAACATTGATTTTTAATATTTTTTTATGTTGTCACTATTAATTATAGCGAAAAACTGCCAAGCCATTCGCCTGAAGAATTTCGTCTCCAAGATTTTAGTATTTTTTTTAAACGCTATTTGAACAATTGCGGGTTTTAAATGGATTTAGGCTGATCAATGTCCGTGTAACCTACCGCCGCTATGGGGTGATTTTAAATATTTTTTACGTTGTTACTATTAATTATAGCGAAAAACTACCAAGCCATTCGGATGAAGAATTTTGTCCCCAAGAGTTTGGTATTTAAAAAAAAAACGCTATTTGAATAATTGCGGGTTTTAAATGGATTTAGGATGAGCAATGTCCGTGTAACCAACCGTTGCTATAGGGAGTCGCAGGTTGCTTTCTGTTTCACTAGAGCCGACCCTTAAATTAGTATCGTTAGCCAAAGGATATTTGTTTGATTTAACAAACACAAAAGTTAAAGGGGGTATAGTGATTTTATAACCACCCTGTATATAGATGAATAATATGTACCAAATTTGAGCTACCTAGTTTTATAGGTATTAATAGAAGTTATTATATATATTGAGGGTAGTAACCTCAATTTTACCGCAAGTAACTTAGTCATAGGTAACAAAAATGAGTTTGGTTCGTTTTTCTTAGTACCATTTAAGAAATAAGTGTAACAAATTTTAGCTCTTTAGGTTAAAAAAAGTATGAAAATTATTATTTATTGTTTTACGTATATTTTTTAAATTTTCACCCTTAGACGGAAGTAATCTAAATGCTAGTGCATTAATCTTTCAGTTTACCTCTTATAAAACAAATGTGGCAATCAACGGCTATTTAGCTTCATGGGAAGAATGCAAATTTATTTTTATTGTAAAAGGACTGTCAACCCCATTTCACTCATTAGACACAATTATTTAAATTGCATATTTTATTATTGATTTACTATACAGCACTTACAATTAATATTTGCCAAATTTCTACAGCTCTGCATATATGGAGAGTTAGTAGAATAATATTAATTATTAATATTTATTGTTTTTGGGATTGTTATCACATTTTTACCCTTTAGCAGAATGTGACAAAATGTCAAAGTGGTTTATTTTTTATATGAACCTTGTAAAAGAAATAAATGTACAGAATGTCAGCAGTCTAGCATTAAGGAAAGTATTTATTGTTTTAGGGGTTGTTTCACCTCTTAAAGGACAAATATTTTAAAATTCTTTTTTAGTGCACCTCTAGCACCTCTGAGAAAAACGTGTGCCTAATTTCCCGGTAATAATTTAATATTTATAGTTTTAGGGGTTGTTATTAAATTTTCACCCCTTAGCAGAACGTGACAAAATGTAAAACTGGTTTATTTTTCATATGTATCTTGTAAGAAATAAATGTACAAAATGTCAGCTCTCTAGCTTTAAGGAAAGTATGAAAATGTATATCTATTGTTATAGGGGTTGTTTCAACCCTTAATGGCCAAATATTTTAAAATCCTTTCTTTGAGCTCCAATGAGCAATATGTGTACCAAATTTCACGTTCCTAGACGGTAATCATTTAATATTTATTGTCTTAGGGGTTGTTACTAAATATTCACCCATAGCAGAACCTGACAAAATGTAAAACTGGTTTATTTGTTACATGTATCTTGTAAGAAATAAATGTGCAAAATTTCAGCTTTTTAGCTTTAAGGGAAGTATAACAAACAATGTTTATTGTTTTAGAATTTGTTTCAACCCTTAAAGGCCAAATATTTTAAAATCCTTTCTTAGTTCGCCTCTAGCTTTCAGGAAAGTATAAACATGTATATTTATCGTTTTTAGGGGGTTGTTATCACGTTTTCACCCCTTAGCAGCACGTAACAAAATGTAAAATTTGTTTACTTTGTATATGTATTGTCTCTTGTAAGAAATAAAAAGATTACACAATTTCAGCTTTCTGGCTTTAAGTGAAATATAACAAACAATATTTATTGTTTCAACCCTTACAGGCCAAATATCTTAAAATCCTTTCTTAGTGCCTTTCCTTGCTCTAGTGCCTATGAGCAATATGTGTACCGAATTTCAAGTTCCTAGGTGGTATGGTTTTTGAGATACTGTGATCAGTCAGTGAGTGAGTGAGAGGGTTTTCGATTTTATATCCATGCCACTTTAAAAATTAAAATTCTGTCACTAAGAACCATCTATACAGCCACGCTTCTCCAATTCATTTGGCTAGTCTTCGCCAATCCCTTCCGTTTAAATTTACTTCCAATTCCCAAATGGACGAAGACGTTTGTTTAAAAACTTTTATAGGGATAGTACCGTATCCCTACGGTACTACGGGCTGCGAAAAGAAACAGGGACCATTCTAATGTAAATTACTGAGTGAACACAGATAGATTTATCCGCCATCCAGGGTTTGAAATTCAAATCGACCTCTTCAGCCCTTTCTTTTATGACCCATTTAATTGTTGCCATGGCAAAAAATATCATTATAATAAGTTCGCTCTCTAAGGTCCAATATTACGATACATTCTACCTAGATCTAATATTTCTGTTTAAACAGTCTTATCTGACTTAACCGCTTATACAACCTTTCCCATCCACCTCTTCTGACTCTTCCGATAAAATGATATCGAACCTTTCACCTAACAAGCTATACCAGTAATCACGGTTATACCTAACCGTGAAACTAGTATAATTTGCTTTTGATTGTTTATTTGTCTACAATATCAGGAAGTCTGTATTGTGGCATACGAAATATACGCAAAACGTAATAATTAAAATGCATTTGTAACGCAAAAGTCACGATATTTTTGTAACCCTGTTTCTAAATATAAAATTTAATTCTTTTATAACTAGGCAATAACAATATTAGTTTAAAAAAAAGTTTTAAAATATTTCAAACACTACTGCATTCTCTCAAACCAAAAACTTGTGATGCCTAATATAATGTAGATAGATCTAACAACGGAGTTCATCATACTCAACATGTTATGCCAGATAGTCTTCGTTTCATAATGTTAAAATAGCTTCCAGATATGTCTATCAGATCGTCGCAAATGACCGCCTTTTCTGAAAACTAATATTTTAGATTTATCTAGGTTTACTAGCAAATTCCAAGTGTTACAATATCTTTCTAAATTGCAAGTCTTCATTGGACGACAGCAGGACTATATCATCAGCATTCAATACAATATTAATTCGGTTTCCAGGAACTATACAACTAGAGGTGATCGATGCGGCTAGAATAGAAGGGCTCAACCACTCTTTTGAAGTTTGCCGGTGAAGAGGGGGGGGATGTTGACCGAGTGACGTCATAGGGTTGTCTGCCGCGGTTATCCACTAGTACGGCCTTGACTTTTCCCAATGAATCCCCACCTGTTGTTTGTAATAGGTGCTGAATTTTAAATTGAAATTGTTTAATATTGTTATTTATGATGTTAGTTTTGGGTAAAAAAGGGAATTTCAAGCAAAACTACTGAATCTATTTTTAGGTGACAATAGTTAAACTACTAATACTAGATACTACTTAAGTAGGGTGGCCAAATCATTTTGGGAGAAAACTGGGACAAACCAGCCGGGTACAAAGGATTCCCTCCCCCGAATGTACCCAATTTAAAAAGTACAAAATGTTTGTATTTTTATAGAAAATTATATTTTGTTAATACATTTTGTTAGCCTGATTATAACCTATTGATAAAAAAGAGAAACACAAAATGTAATATGACTTACTTATAAATTTGTTTAGTTAATATTATTTTAAACAATTATTATAGTTTTTAAATATTATTACCATGGAATTTTTAATAAAAATTATATAACATAAGCTTTAAATATTACTGAGTGTTTGTATATGGGGTCGAATGTTCTTGGAGAAAGGGAAATTTATCACTGCTTCCAGCCTTCTTGATCATGTCTTTGTTCTTTGAGACGTAGTTAAAAAATTCTACCCAGTCGATTTTGTAGTTGTACAGGATTTTAAACTTTTAAACCATCAAAGTTGGTGTTCGTATTGTTTCAATAAAATGTTACTCGTAAATTTTTTATCGAGATCAAACATTTCAATAGTATTCCAACAAAATGTTGAAATTTCGTCGGATGTCTCTTTTTATCGTGTCGTATTTCGTTTAATCAAATGAAATAAATATATTTATTTTGTTTAGAACTGAATTCCGGGACTTTTGAGCGCCCCGAAACCACTTTTCGGGACACCACATATTATGACAAAAAACCGGGACAATCCCGGTTTTACGGGACGTTTCGTCACCCTATACTTATGGAAATCAAATATAACATAAACTTTTACATTGAGCTAAAAGAATGTACAACATTATACATTACAATTTTAAGTTAACTTAAAACTCCTTAAGAAATTTAACACAATTTTTGTAAACTCTTGCCCACCGTGGCAAAATTTGTTTCAGAATTGGTTATTATAAACATAATTACTATGAACTAGTGGACCCAGCAATGCTTCGCTATTTCTTGATTTAATTTGAAGGGTAGGAAAGTTATTCAATTTCAGTACATTGACTTAAGTAATCGAATTGCAAAATGGTTTCTATGCCACTTAAGAATATACTACACAAATTTAGCTTAATAATTTATAAATCTTTATATATAATACTGTAAACCTTTTGTTTGCTTTTACCTAATCTAAAAAAACTGATAGTTGTGAAGAATTGTAAAAAACCTGATTATAAGTTAGCCCAATTGGTTACAAATAAACTGGTTTTGGTTCATTGTAGGCATAACCTAATATTGTGATCAGTTTTTGATCCAATTCAGCTTTTCTTATATATATATTATGTAACAACCAATGTTTGAATTGAATTAGAATATAGTAAGCATTTTTAGTTGATTTTTATTTTTGTTTGCTTTAAGTTGGTCAATCTAACCTAAAAATGCTGTTGGTTTTTAATAAAAATAACCTGATTATAAAAAATGCTAAGTAAAGTTGCTATGGTAATGAATGTAAACAATCATGTGTACTAAGCATTTAATTAGAACAGCTGATTCGTGAGTTATGGTCTTGAGTTCATGGGAAAAAGGATGTTCAGTTTTAAACAAATTTCCGGGAAACTTTTCAAATTTTTCTTTTCATAAAAACCTAATTCGGACTATTACGAACATTTTAAAACAAAAAATATCCAAATTGGTCCAGCCGTTCTCAAGTGATGCGCTTACCAACGAAAAGCATTTCATTTTTATTATATAGATTAGCAATAGTAGATGATTGATCAAACTTCATTGGGTAAGTCTTAATTTTCATGATGTTTCAAGGTGATAGAAATATAAATTTTAAAATACAGTGCCTAATTTGTAGCCAAATTTCATATTTTAATACCTGTAAGAACTGGTGGCCTTTCACTTTGTTCTGGCAGATCCTTTTGAAGTAAGTTGTGAGCCCCAAGTATATTGATTTACTATTGTACTATACTAAGGAAAAACAAATCTGTATACATCTGCACACGAGAAAACTTTTAATTTAACTATAAAAAAGAATTTGTGTTAGTGAATTATTTATTAATATTTAAAACAATTATGTCATGTAATCATTGAAATAGTTACACAATTCTCAAAATCAAAGTTTATTGCAAGCCTACAGAAATATTTTTTACAATTACAATATTACTGTATATAGTAATATGTAGTAATATATATATAGTAACATATAAGTAATATGTAAAAAGCTAAACAAAAATTTAACAGATACTTAGTAAATTGTCATGCAAAGTTAAATAACATTAAAAGATGACTGAAAATCTGCTTAGCCTCCGTGGAAGTAAACAAAACTGGATATTATAAAGTAAACATTAACTGATTTGTTGTGTTTTCGCTCATTTTACCTTGTCTAGGTCCATTAGTATTTAATTAAAGCATTACTTATTGATTGTTGAAAGTGTATAATATCAAAGAGGACTAAACTAGGGGTAAAAGGGTATCACGGGGATCATTAAGTACTAAATACATGCTGCCGCCCAATGCAAAGCAGTGGTGGTTGTACGGCAGTGCGGCGCGAGTGACAACCCTGTGACGTCACAGCGTAGAACCGGCTGGCAGCACGTATCGAGACGGAGCGGTTGAGCCCTAATACTAGCGATTCTCGCCGGCCCTGGATCCAGTTACCTTTTTTGGACCGGTGACTTCAGTTTCAGTTCCTAAGAAATATTGGCTCTTTTTACCGGTGACAACCTTAATGATCTACGGTGTGAATAGATCGACGCAAAATATTGGATTGTACTTCAGTGACTTTTTACCGGTGACAACATTCTTGAACGGCTGGATCTACCGTGCGTGTGGATCGTCAATGCCAAATATTGTTTTGTTTTTATAGTCGCTGTTTTATTAATTGCCAGAAATTGAATATTGTTCACCTACAGTAAACTTCCTATTTATATGACCCAGCTTACAAACGTCATTCATTTTGTTAATTTGGTAATTAAGTATGATTACTAGAAAACTATACAAAACGTTATTTGGTTAAATGTAAAATAATATAAACAAAAAGGAAAATACAGTATATAAATATGCTTACTAAACTATTAATTGCAAACTACATATATCTGGTATGATAAAAAAAATCACAAATAGGAACACAATTTTTACAGGTAACTAAAAATGCAATTAAGTTTACTAGAAACAAATGGTAACCAAGTAGGTTTACTAGAAAACTACACAAAACATTTGGGCTAATGCAATAATTCAAAAATATGAACACATCTGAACAGAAAAACTTTTGTTATAGTTTGAGAGTAAAACTACTGCCACACTTTTATCAGTCATCCTATATGTAACATTTAATAACTATGTCTTTTTTAATGTACACGTTATTTAATAAATTTAATGTTGGTATTCTTAAAAACTACTTGCTTCACATTTGTTGAACTAAGTCTATTTCGACGATCATTCAACACATACCCAGCTTTAGAAAAAAGCCGTTCACATGGTGAGAATGGATGTGGCACGTCCGGGCCAGAAAGAAGCTATAACCGAAAGGAGCTGAATATTAAACCTAAGCCACCCGTTGCGTTGGTTGGTCTAACGCATTTCACAGTCACTGGGTCAGAAAGGAGGAAAGGAGCTGAACATCAAAACTTAGCGGCACGGTTTAGTGCATTAACACCGTCACATTACCAGAAAGGAGCTGTAACTAAATGAAGCTGAACATTAAACCTTAGCGACGTGTTGGTCTAGCTACTACTTTTGGAGCTGGAGCTATATTTTGTTTTCTTATTTGGCACCGGACCAACCAGTGACAAACAAGTATTAGCTCAAAAATCACCGATATAAAAATATCGCCCACCTAAGTTTTTCCAATGTACAAAATAGTTAATTCTATGATTCATCAATTCCAATTTATTTTTTTAACTCTCCAAAGTTTGCTTCAATAACATTGAATATCTTATTGTATTCCTTAATGATACTACTGCTAATTGTAAATTGAGACTCTATTTGGTTCATAATGTTAGCCTCATTATTTTCAATCACTTTTAATATAATGTCATATTTTTTCCTTCAAATGCATCTAAATTACCAGTAATAAACTTAAATGCGGATTCTAGTCCATACCTCTTTTTGTTCTTAAATTATTATTACGTTCCAAGAATACTACTTTTAATTTTTCTTTAACTATTTCTCTACTATGGTTAAGGGGAGCGCGTAACTCCTATACCTCCCATGTTAAATTAAGCAATGTTAGGTACATTTTTCTCAAAAGGTGTAAGTGCTACATATATGCAAATTTAACACAACATTATTTACACCTTTTTAAGCAAAAAAATGCTCTTTGACCATTTTTAAAATACTAGATCACACATTTTTATTCTTTTTGAAAAAAGACGTTAAAAAAACATTTTGTATAGTATTTAAAATTTTGACACAAGGGTAATGTTAAGATATGGCCTTGATTTTGCACGTGTTTGTATAAAACAGTATAAAGTATGGCCAGACAAAATTTCAACCTATTATCTTTAATAGTTTCTGAGAAAAGTGTACCTGCGTAAATAAAAACTAAAGTTTCGGGAAGTGTTAAAGGTCAAATCTTCCCTTAGGATGAGCCTGGCATTGTTAAAACATCCCTGCACCAAAGTCTGGATCCTCTGCCTGATTTTCTTCTTCTTCAAGGTCTATTTTTCTTTTTCTTCTGGCAATTCTGGCTGCTCGGGTCATGTTTAAAATAATTAAAAGAATTCGCTTATAAACGAGGGTCGAGATAGGCAATATGGTTGCTTTGTAAAGTGACTAAGAGGGGTATTTTTCAGTTTTATTCTGTATAAGCCTTAGTAGCCGATAGGTAACACTGGGTCTTCCTGATCAGAAGATTCCGAGTTCGAATCTCGCGAGACCAGGTAGCTTTTCATATCTGTGGTTTAAGGGTAGGAGGGCGGAAGTAAAGCAAACGGTGGTTGGCTCGCTTCCATGCTGACGGGATATGACTAGTTACCTGGTCTAAAGGCTTGAGATGTTTTGCATTTGTATACTATATCAGATGTGAAACGGAAGGAACTATTCATTCATAGTAGATTGATATAAAATATTAACAAAAATAATCATTTTTGATTTTTTATGCAGTTTATAAATAACATGTGAAAGGTCTGCTATATATCATACTATATCAATGCAGTCGTCGCAAATTTCGAGTTTTTACGCGGTGAACAAATATTATCAAAAAATAATGTTATTATGTAATGTTTTATATGTCAAATTACTAAAATAAGAAATAGAAAATATATAGTAGAAAAATAACACAATCTTTGAACAAAGAACAAAATAAAATACAAATTGTATAAGAAAATCAAAACAACAGACAACTCCGTGCCTTGATAGTTTGCTTAATTTTTTTCAAGGGCTTATGGGTAAGTTACAATGATGAAAGTTATATAATTTTAAAGGGAATGAAACGGAGTACACTAATCAACGACAACAAAATTTCGGTAGACGAAAATTTTACCCGGTCTGGCTCCCCTTAAATATATTTAAAATAATTGACTATGTCTCTAACTTAACTACCATTATCCGTTACAAACTCAAATTTTCCAGTGAGTCTGGCGTTACAACTAACACAATTCTTATCAAAATAGTTGAATAAATTATTATAATAAAATTCAACATTATTAAATTGAACAACCGAATTATTTCAAATTGAAATAGTGAACAAGTGTGGTAAGGGGATTGTAATTTGGCTTTCCATAATTCAATCGGTATTATTCCAATGTTTTTGAAAATGTCCTTAACTTCTGTTATGTCGGCATCGGCTTTTGCGAGGAACAAGAGGGACCTGGAGCAGGATTCAAAGACGAATTACATTTTGGAATTATACATTTTTTCCTTGGTCTCTTAATTTTAGACAGATAAATTTTCTGTCTAGTGTTACGATGTCTTGGTTTAGTTTCCGCTGCTTTCATCTCCTGATTTATTGCAGATATTTCTTCTTAATTATAATTTATTTTTTGTTTTACTTTGTTTCTGCGATTTTTTTTACATAACCTTCTGTCGGAATTTCCGGTAATGGTTCTTTATTCGGATTCCTCTTGGTTTGAATGTTTTCTTTGATCTTCTGGTTAGATTACTTAACATGTTCGTAAAGTTGTTTAGTTCTCTCCCTGTGGCTTATTATATAGTCATTAGTAAACTGATTTTCGATGTCAATATTCAAAACATGATCAGGGGTAATACGTCCATATAATATTTCAAAAGGTATAACTTAGTAATATTATTGTGTGCAATGATTGCATATTTAACTTTTGTAAGATTATGCAAGGTTATTTTGTTTCAAGGTGTTTTCATCATGTAAGGTGTATTTATCTACGAATGTAAGATATTTTGAACTTAAGGTTTTACCATCTGAGATTACTCACCTTTACATTTTGAACGGTAATATTTACAAATTTGGGGGCTCCACCAGATCCGACTTACGGATCAAATATTAGCTTGGCATTGACGTACTCCAAAGAACTAGGTAGAAATAAGTACTGAGACGTTTTCACATAATAGTTAAATATATTCTGAAAATTTCTAAAAACAGTTCCTACAATGATTATTTTCAAAAAATAGTTAAATACATGTAAATCTGATAATATTAATTTCTACTCAATTTATAATTCCAAAAGTAATAAAATGAAAGTTTGCAATGCAAGTTTACATCCGCCTAAGGAGAACGGTGCTAGTCATTTAATCTCCCGCTCTCCTAACCTTTAAATCTATGTGTCTTATTTTAAATATTGAATTTTAAATTACTTCTAATTACTAGTACATAATAAAATTGTTATTTTAAACTCTGACACCTCTTCTTTCAATTAATCATTATTTGAATTAATCACTACAGTACTAACTTGATATTACAAAACTTATTATATATTATTTATACATTTATATGAATGATATTAAGTTACTTCGGTGACTTCTGATTTCGATTACTTATGAGGTGTTTTAGTTAATCCTAATAAACCAGTCCCAATGCAATTATTTATTAATGAATGATTATTTATTTTATTTTTGATTTATTTTAATGTTACTTCTGATATAATGCTCTGGATATGATTTCGTTTGCGATTTAATTTTAACCCTCGAGATCTGTCTTGTACCAGTCTATCAAAGATTTGAATTTTGGAATCGCGCTGACTGGTCTTGCCAAACCAAAATTACAAACTTTTTATATCTTAACTTTATAAAAAAAGAACAATTCACCAACTGCCAAGATGTTCTGGTCGACCATTCACATAAATAGATGAACTGTAAAGAAAACTTAAGTTTTCAATAAACAAAGATTTTTTATTCAAAAAATCTAATAATAAAATAAAAATATTTTATGCCCTTTGATTAAAGTAATACGCCTTTAAATAACAAAATATGTATTTGCCCTTAATTTACAAACAAAATTTAAAATTTCTCCCCTTCTATTGCAACAGTTTATAAAAGTAAAAATAAAATACATAACACAGTTCTCACAAAAATACGTTTATTGGTCAAACGCGTTTCAACGACAAAGTCGTCATCTTCAGTGACACATGAGCTACAACTACATTATAAACGTATTTTTGTGAGAACTGTATTCTATATTTTATTTTAACTTTTAGAAATAATATTTCTCACGATTCAAGCTCGATCATATTTATTATAACAGTGTTAGCCCTCCATTATTATAAAATACAAAAATAAAAACAAACCCTAATTATAGTTTTATTTCAATTATATTTTATAACTATTAGAAAAATTCCGTTTTAAAGTTTTTGATTACAATAAGTAAATATTCAGATATCTGTAATTATACTTGCACATGCAGTTACAAAATGTACTATACTAAGGAACTGTCATGACACAGTTTACTTTGTTAGTGTCGTTGGCCAACTTTTATTATAGACTAGCTGACCCGTATGGCGTTGTCCGTGGTTGTTAGTATTTTCAGTCTTTTTTACGTAATTGTAATTCTATTTAAGTGTTCGTTGAATACCCGTGCGTATCCTACTGTGGTCATGAAAAAAAGGCCACGCTATTTAAGAAAGCACTGAAAATTGTATTCCTGTAAACTACTATCTAACATGAAAAAGCTTTAAATATATCGTTTTAATTTATAGTTTTTACTAATTTTGACTTTAACTTAATTTCATTGACAATGTTGCGAGCACCTACAGCCTAAAAGGAAGCTACGCACCAAATTTCATTCCAATTCGTTCTTATAGGGATTTTTAGTAACTTTGACCCACCCCCAAACCACCATAAAATTTCGAATTTCTTTTAACCCTTTCTTAGCGAGGGTTTAAATTAGCTGGGGGTCGTAGAAAAGATATTTGAATCACTTTGTAAAATCCGCGTTAATTTAGGATGTAACAAACTGGTTCAAATAGAGTTTGTAATTTTAAATGTATAGGCCTAATTAGTATAAGATATTGTTTAGTATTTAAATATACAATTATATTTTAACATAAAGCTACGTGTGTGATATTTTAATGGCATTTAGTTTAATTCAGGTTGTTTGTTTAGTTTTCAATATAATATGTTTAAACTCGTGTCTGTTTATGGTTATGCATGGTGTTAAATAATTTGTTTGTTATTATTATTATTGATAGCGAAAATATGTTTTGAATAGTATTAAAAAATTCATAGTTATGATATATTTTATATAAACAATATTTTAAACAGCATATCTCTAAGTAGGCCTATAGAGTAGGCCTATTTAATAACCAATGTTTGAGTTGAATTATAATTTTGTAAGCATTTTTCTTCGATTTTTCCTTGTGTTTGTTTATAGTTTTTCAATCTAAGCTTAAAAAGCTTTTGAAGAGTATTAAAGTGATTATAAATTTGCTAAGTAATGTTGCTATGGTAATGATTGTAAACAAACATATTTATCGTGTTGCTAAGCTTTTTATACGAACAGCTGTTTTTGTAAGCTATGGTTTTGAGTTCATACAGTAAAGGCTGTTGAGTTTCTTCCAAGTTTGAAACTTTTTCGGGAAACTTTTCAAATTTTTCTTTACGTATAACCCTTCTATGAACTACTGCAAACATTTTAAGACCAAAATTAGCCAAATAGGTCCAGCCGTTCTCGAGTTTTAGCGAGACTAACGAACAGCAATTCATTTTTATATATATAGATTGTATATTTTTATAAAAAAAAAAATGTTTAAAAATAAATTTGGGTTATTAAATTTGTGTGACGTCACTGGATATATATATATATATATAGAAACTAGCTGGCACGATCCGGCTTTGCACGGATAGACAAATCAAAGTTAAATGTATATTAACAAAAAATATATACATTCGTGGGTCCGGTACTCCTAAAATCGAGAAACCCATTGATAAGTCAAGTGGCTCTAGATCAGGTCATTTTCAAGATAATAAGCTGAGACTCAGCATAAATGCTAAGCATATAGGAGTATTTATATTTGAACTCCTATGTCAAGTTTCAATTCGATATATTAAAATTCAGCCAATTTAGAATGAGCCAACGCTCCATATATGAATAAGATTTCAACTTTTAGTGATTTCCCCTGCTGCAAAATACATACCTGCATTATCGAATTTTTTCCAGACAAACCGTTGCTCAGAGGAAATAAATACACTTGTCCTTTTTTATTGAAAAATACTTCCCCTGCACGGTGGTATTTTTTATTTTTATTTATCTTCATCCCAGCCCGGAATATTAAAGAATATCGAAAAACAAATGCTTTTCGATTTTTTTCGGCTTTGGGAAATCGATGGACTGGTAAACTTCTTTTATGTTAATCTACATACTTTAATGTACTTATAAAAAGAAATCAGCCGTATTGTAAATTACTGGAACTTTTGGTCTAAAATTACCCCTACCGACTGGCCTATAGCTACTCCACACTAATATTATAAATACATAAATAACGGTTGATTACAACAAAATTTACATAATTCAATCTATAAAGCCTTTAAACTACTAGAACACATCCCTTAGCTGGTTTTAATCACTTGATTTTTTTAAGGCAAAACACTGTTTATAAGGTTATCGTTAGTTCACGCAGAGTGTAAATAGAGTAGATGCGAGTTATTTCCTGTCGTATGAATGACTACACTCGATTCCTCGTTCACCGTGCAGTACAGGTCTAGACATGCTACTACCACTACAACGAACATCACGTCTATTGTCATGCAAAGCATGGGAGTTGATGTTTTTTAGTTGGCTACTATCGCTGAGACTGTCGCGAGGATAACATTTTTTTATGCCCATTAAAATGAGGGGTCACATGGTGGGGGTTTGCATTTGAAAATTTTAAATTGCCCTCCTTTACCCCCTTTAGAACAGGAAGGCGAAATGTTTAACCACCTAAAAAAGTAAAAGAAATGTTATAATAGGACCCATGTCAAGGTCTCACATTGATATCTCAGGCCGTTTAAATTATATCCAGGTGTGCCTGGTCATAAAACTCACCCTGTATAAAATAAGTTTCAAAATGATGTAAATATTACTTTCGTTCTTAATATTGCAGATTATTTTTATTAGTTCAGGATTTACTTACAGTAAGATCCGTATCACTGCACTTATTTTGCACTGCACTAAACACAATACACAAAACCTTTTCCTTATTCGTTGTTCGTTATGGATATTCACGCTATGGTTATTATATCTACTCTATGGTTAAATATATCCACTCTATGGTTATATATATCCAATCTATGGTTACAGATATCCACTCTATGGTTATATATATATATATCCACTCTATGGTTATATATATCCACTCTATGGTTATAGATATCCAGTCTATGGTTATAGATATCCACTCTATGGTTATAGATTTCCACTATATGGTTATAGATATCCACTCTATGGTTATATATATCCACTCTATGGTTTAAAAACTTTTTTCCGTGCATCTATACAGGCCTAATTGACATGTTTGGTGCAAATTTGTTCGAAATCGATCGAATAGTTTTAATAATAATAATAATAATATTTATTAGTTACTCTCCTACTTTAATGTGCCTCCCCCTCCTATTTTAATACAATTATGAATCACAGTGAATCTGTTTAATAGTTTCAATATGTTTGTGAGAAAGTATGTGGCAGTTCCTGGTACTAAGAAAGGATTTTAAAATGTTTCGCATTTAAGGGTTGAAACAACCCCTAAAACCATAAATGTTGTTTGTTTTATATCTCAAAAACGATATGGCCTAGGAACGTGAAATTTGGTACACATATTGCTCATTACCCATTGAGGTGCACTATAAGAAAGAATTTTGAAATATTTCGTGTTTAAGAGTTGAAACAACCCCTAAAACAATAAATAATGGTTGTTTTATATCTCAAAAACCATATGTACTAGGAACGTGGAATTTGGTATACATACATATTGATCATAAATAGGTGCTAGAGGCGCACTAAGAAAGGATTTTAAAATATTTGGCCTTAAAGGGTTAAAACGACCCCTAAAATATTAAATATTATTTGTTATATAGATAATCTCAAAAACCATACCGCCTTGGAACGTGAAATTTTTACACAAATTGCTGATAGCCACACTAAGAATGGATTTTAAAATATTTTGCCTTTAAATTGCCACAACGTTGCAGATATCAATACCAACATGGATATTCTACACAAATGCCGGAAGTCTCCTTTTATGTCAAGTTTGGAGGAAATGCACATATACAATGCATTTAAATACGACGCCGACAACACCCTCAACGACAAATTAAAATATAGTTATATCGTGTTGTTCAACGTCATTAACCGCATAAATACACCGAGCCCAGGGAATAAGATAAGCAGCGAGCAAGTGGGGGTAGGGTAACAAGAGGTAGCAATCACGTGGAGGTTAGTTTCGTACGACTACTGTAGCTGGCCAGCATGCGTGAAATGTGTAGTGTGTTTTATGTTTTTTATTTATTGACGTTAGACATGTGTTATTTTATTTAGTGTTAGGTGTGCTTTTTGTTGTTTGTGTTTTTATTTCTTATGACTTGACAATGGAAGCGTAAGCTTCCGAAACCGGTCGTCGCCAATTAAAGGACAGAACTGTTGACGGTACGCAAGGTACGTAACCTAGTTTATTACTAATTACAGTTCAGGAGGCAAACAATAATGTATAAAATAAATATACATTTATTTGTATACCTTCCTTAAAGATAGAGATCTGATAATTTGTAAATTTACTTACTACACGATACATAGAAAAAATATTTAAATGCGATATTTTGCTTACTGATGTTTAATATTTTGAATGAAACTTGATATGGATGTGTGTTACATGCATCTAATATTTTCCATGGTATGTCCTACTTTTGCAATTCTAAATAACCACCTCCTATGCTACTCTTGGAAAGGTATAAAGTTTCAACTGGGAGAAAGTATGTGGCAGTTATCTGGTACCTTTTATTATATTTGTAATGCGTTTCTCATATTAATACATATTGATATGTACTGCGTTATCGATATTGGATATCGACTGCGTTCATATAGAGCATATTTAATTGGTTCAAGGAGTATGAGATTTATAAGGCGTTCTAATCAAAAGATGCAAATGGTGAACATCAATTATTGAATGACCAGCTAAATCTCAACTATAATACCTTATATGACACGGAGATAAGAGTTCGAGAAGCCCGCGGTAAGAACATGTTCCGAATGCGGGAGACAACAGACTGACAGTTGCCGCCCTGTGGCCAAAAGGTGTACATTACAACGTACTTTAAATGTGAACTGTGTTATGCGTGTTTTGTGTAATTTATTTAGAATGTTTGACTGCCTTGGTTAAAAGATTTATTTATTATGCCTGAAGATGGGACAAAAGTCCCGAAACGCTTCACAAATAAAAAATAAGAAATGTGTACGGTCGTGGAACCACCGTCAGGAACGAAGTTCATCACGCATTTTCTTCCCATCCTAATGTAATTTAATATGGATTTCTTGACGATAGATATTTATACATTTTCGTGATTTGATGAAAAAGCGTTATGTCCCCTCTATGCGAATTTCTCTTTCTCTCTCTTCCTCTCTGTAATTTGTATGTTTTTTTATTTTATATCATTTTTTCAGTGTAAATTAGGTATGCAAAGTAAAAAATAAAATCACAGAGTTTCATTTAATATTTTTGGAAGAATATAATTTATTAAAAAAATAGTGAATTATTAATTAGATGAAGTTTTTTTTCAGTTTTAACATCATATTGTATCATGGTAGTTATTGGCTTGTGGTTACTGTAATGAGATACATATATTAATGATATAAGTTTAATCTTTCAATTGCCGCTTATTATTAGTTTTTTTTTTTTTATACAAGTATTTACTTGTACGCAGTTCAAAATGCGCATCCGTTTTGCGTGTCACATTTTTTTTTGAATCCCTTTCATTAAGAACCAAGTTGATCTTGTTTCTGTACACAGTAAAAATGTATAATAAAAAGTGAATCGCAAGCCGAATCCTCAATTTTATAAATAGGCCAGTCGGTAGAGGTAATTTTAGACCAAAAGTTCCAGTAATTTACAATACTTTTTTTAATAAGTACATTTAAGTATGTAGATTAACATAAAAAAAAGTTTACCAGTCTATCGATTTCCCAAAGTCGAAAAAAAATCGATTATCATTTTTTTCCCCGATTATCCTTAATATTTCGAGCTGGGATGAAGATAGAGAAAAATAAAAAATACCACTGTGTAGGGGAGGTATTTTTCAACAAAAAAGGTCATATGTAATTATTTCGTCCGAGCAATGGTTTGTCTGGAAAAAATTCAAAAATGCAGGTATGTATTTTGAAGCAGGGGAAATCACTAAAAGGGGACTCTTTTCATATATGAAGCGTTGGCTCATTCTAAATTGGCCGAATTTTAATATATCGAATTGAAACTTGACATAGTAGTTAAAATATATATTTTAAACATTTATGCTGAGTCTCAGCTTGTTATCTTGAAAATGACCCGATCTAGGAGTCGATTTCGATTATCGATTTTAGGAGTACCGGACCCACGAACTAATTTCAATCTATTCCAGTTTCGTCAATTTTTGGAATATCAACACCAAATTTGTTTTACAAGTTGAGTACACCAGTATAAATATTCTTAGTAAGTATGAACGATTTTTTTCTTGTTATTTTTAAAAACGAGGCGCTTGAAAATAGTCTTCTGTTTTACCTATCTCGTTTTAACTATAGCACTTTTGGATTCAACGACTCCCTTTTTGACATTTTTGATCATATCGATTTAAAAATTGGTACAGAAGTTACAAATACAATTGTTTTTTGCTATACTTATTTTAAAAACTATATTTTCAAAAATGACTAATCTGCAGCTGATCAACTCAAGCGTTTTGATGAAAAATCTAAAAGGGTCTAAAATTATACGTTTTTAATTTACTTGTGCTTTTAAAAGTAAATAATGAAAAAGGTTTATACTCCTTGAACTTGTTTGAATATATATATTTAACTTGTAAAAAAAACTTTCAGGTTGATATTTTGAAAATTCTCTAAACTGGAGCCGATTAATATTAGTTCGTGGGTCCGGTACTCCTAAAATCGAGAAACTCATTGATGAGTCAAGATTTCAGCACTCAATTTCAAAAGATGGATTTATAAAATGGTATTAAATGAGGCAATGTCAAAGCGCTCAGCTGTAAGAAATTGCACTGCTTAGATACGGAGTAAAGCGGTGGCGTCGCCGGTTGCTTTCTCGTCTACTGGAGCAGACCCTTAAGTTGAAAACGAATCATATGTTTGTTGGAATGTAAAATTATTTTATAAGATCTTTGTAACGAAGCGACTATTACTGTTTCGATAAAAAAAGTATTCAGGAAAACATGTCCACAAGTTTTTCTTCTCTCCAGGTCCATTCATTGTAAACTTATTCTTGCTCTATAAAACTATAATCAGACGTGTAAGTTTTGTAATTTTTCTTCACATAAAAAATATTGTTTCTAGGTTAGCTACTGTAAGGTTATGTAAATTTGGGCGACTTTACCATGTAAGGTTACTTGTGAGGTATGACAAGTAAGGCCTTTTGACTTTGATTTTAATTGTGTAAGGTTTTCTTACTGACGTTATCTATATTTAATTCTGAAATGTTACTTTACCTTTTTAATAGTTCTTCTACAGTTAGGGGGCGTCCACCAGATTCCCGTCAGGAATCAAAATTTCGCCAGGCTTTAGAGGTACTCCAAAGTATTAGGTATAAATAATTACAGAGACTTTTGAGTTTAGAAAATATAAATATATTAATCCAAATTCTTCAAGTATTTTAACTATCAGTGAATATATTAATTAGTGAACAAAATATTACTAACTCACTTCTTTCAATAATTCAAATTTTACAACAATTAAAATCCCATTACAAATAACAATCGTAGACATTATTTAAACAATAAAATATGCCCTCCACGCTAACTAAACAAATTAATTTGTAACAATTAAAAGAGTGAATTTAGTAATACATCAAATTATCATTTTTAGCGTAATTATGTGTCAATAAAATATGGTTTAAATATTTCTTTTAAATTGTGGACCATCCCCGATTGCTTAACGACTCAAGGTCTGGCAGCTAACCCTTATGGTTCAGTCCCAATAAAACTAAGTACAGTACATCTTAAGCTAATGTAGGTCTAAGATTAAAATGCTGATATATGATTCGTGTTTTAATTTAAATATTTTTACACCCCGAGATTACAATTAAAAAATATTAAAAATACTTACATTGGCATGAACATTTTTCCCCTTCTCTCTTTCACTTTAACTTAATTAAATTAATCCTGATATTTTATTAACTTTGGTCGCCGCACTTTTATCACGCACTAATATACCGCCCGACACTTTCACGTTTTGGATACTTTCCAGGAATGATATTTGTTAAGTGATTATTACAGAATGTAGATCACTAGATGTTCACTTCTTGGTGGATATTTTTACTAGACTTGTTTAATTGATTTATACTGAATGTAGATGACTTGATGTTTACTTCTTGATGGAAATTGTGTGATAGCACAGAGTATATAAATAATACCAGAGTTCTCGAAGGATAGGAAGATGTGTTTCGGTAATTTCATTGATATGTTAGCTGACCGCTGCAGAGCGCGACAAGCGATGTTAGCTAGCTAACGTTGCCAAGTCGTGCAGCCAACACCCGGCCCAGTGTCCTTTTTTGTCGCCGTAGTGTTTAACGTGCGTGCATCAGCTGTCCATCTCCTCTCTCTCTCACAAACTGTTCAAAGCGGCAACGTCTTGGCCACTAAGCTCTGTTCCGACGCTACACCAGCGCTTCAGTAAAGGCGAAACACATTTCCCTATCCTTCGAGCACTCCGGTATTACTTATGTACTCTGTGGTGATAGACCCCTTTTTCACGTGTTCCTTTCCCACTTCTTTTTTGTCGCCTCTACTTGGCTCACCCTGGTTGGTCCGTTTGAATATTGATTCCTCATGATTGGCTAACGATTTTGGTAAATTTGACATTATTTTATGCGGTTACAGATTTGGCCTACGTGCGTGGAAATGCTGGCGTTTGCTGCCTTGAGTTTGTAACCTAATACTGGACATCCGTTTCAGGCTTCCGCTGTACGATGAATTGAATTCTAATTTAGTTTGTGTTCTTTTGTAAATTTATTCCTTAATAATTATTATTTTAATATTTTTTATAAGTTCTTATCGGTTGCTGGTATTTACCAACAACCCTGACACTACATACATGGCAATTTGTTCTAATGGACAACATTGTATAGCTTAAGATAAATAATGAACTCATTTTCAGTATCCAGGTCACTAATTGATTAAAATAAAGTTTCTTACCTTGTTTTCGCCAAGTGACCTCTTTTTGGAACGAAGTTCCTTTACGCGGGTTGCAGTAGGAGTTGACAGAAAGAAAATGTAACGCTTAGCGAAAAAGGAATTGGTTGCTACGGCAAAGACAAATAGAAAATAAGCGTAACGAAAAAGCGTTATCTAATTGGTTGCTGTGGCAATGAATATAAATACATTGTAGAAACTTGTGTTTTGGTACATCAATTTAAATTAAGAGACGATCGGCTCAGTCCAGCGTAGTTCAGATATTATTGTCAAGCGCAGGAATTAACAATTAACAAGAAATGGAGAGTATGTGTAATACAAACTTTGAAAAAAAGTTAATATAATTATATATTTTGATACAAGTATTACTGTTTCCACACGTTTAATGTTATTATAATAAAGGTGTAAATACATTCATTGGTGTAGGTGTAGTACATTCATTGTAGATACATTCATAGGTGTCCATTCATTGTAAATACATTCATTGGTGTAGGTGTCCATTTATTGTAAATACATTCATAAACATAACAGTTGTAGTCGTATCGTTATAAAGATCTTATAAAATAATTTTACATCACAACGAACATATGATTTGTTTTAGACTGCATTGCAATTTCTTCCAGCTGAGCGCTTTGACATTTAAAACCATCTTTTGTAAATGAAAAAAAAAACTGAATAATTTTCCATTCCTTTTCTGGGTACCTGCAGCATAAAGGTTATATCTTGGCAATGTTTCATATTTCTATCTGAAGTCGTAACACTTATAGTAATTGCATTGATTAGATC